>WWET01002845.1:114758-131656 GCA_011038615.1 Limnodynastes dumerilii | reverse complement strand
AACTTCCAAATCCTGCGTCGGATCTCGTGGATTTTTGGCAATTGGCGGTGAAGGAGCGAGAGATGCAGCCTCTAGTGTCCATGATGTCTAATACACTATAAAAGGGGGGACCTCTAGTGATCGAATGGTCATTAGCAGCGTCACCCCAGAACAGGAAGCAAGAGGACGTCATGTCAAGAGCCAGTAGAGACCGAACAGCATCTAATATCAAGAGGAGCAGCATCTTCAATCAAGAGGAGAAGATTTTCAATCAACATTTCCCGAACAGCTTTCAACACGTCAAGAACTACTAGCAAGTCATCCCAAGACAGATGACTGCAAAACGGTGAGTCGATACTTCACTATATCTTTTTGCGGGTATCAATCATTGGTAATCCCGCCCACTTTGTGTTGGCCTCGTCTAACAGTTGATTTGGTCCCGCCCCTGAGGCCACTTTAAGATTTTTTGGGCCAGGCCACTTTCATTTCCCAATCCGCCCCTGGTGCTCCCTCTTAGTCAGGTGATAGTATGGGTGCTCCCTCTTTGTCAGGTGACAGTATAGGCGTTCCTTCTTAGTCAGGTGATGGGGGCTCCGTTACCTCTTATTCAGGTGACAGTATAGGCGTTCCTTCTTAGTCAGGTGACAGTATGGGTGCTCTCTCTTAGTCAGGTGACAGTATACCTCAGTAAACCATGCAAATCATAGGAAGTGGCAGGGCCTGTGGAAGAACACTGAGAACCTGATCTAGAGGAACGGATAAATCAGCGCACAACTGTACCTGAGAGGACCAAGCAAGTGCGGACATGGCACAAAGCCGCCCAGCGTAATGCACAATGCTCCAGACCAGCTGTGGGTATTCCCTCTTATTCAGGTGACAGTGTTGGTGTTCCCTCTTAGTTTGGTGATAGTATGGGTGCTCCCTCTTTGTCAGGTGACAGTATAGGCGTTCCTTCTTAGTCAGGTGACAGTATGGGTGCTCTCTCTTAGTCAGGTGACAGTATAGGCATTCCCTCTTAGTCAGGTGACAGTATACCTCAGTAAACCATGCAAATCATAGGAAGTGGCAGGGCCTGTGGAAGAACACTGAGAACCTGATCTAGAGGAACGGATAAATCAGCGCACAACTGTACCTGAGAGGACCAAGCAAGTGCGGACATGGCACAAAGCCGCCCAGCGTAATGCACAATGCTCCAGACCAGCTGTGGGTATTCCCTCTTATTCAGGTGACAGTGTTGGTGTTCCCTCTTAGTTTGGTGATAGTGTGGGTGTTTCCTCTTAGTTTGGTGATAGCATGGGTGCTCCCTCTTAGTCAGGTGATAGCATGGGTGCTCCCTCTTAGTTTGGTGATAGTGTGGGTGCTCCCTCTTAGTCAGGTGACAGTGTTGGTGTTCCCTCTTAGTTTGGTGATAGTATGGGTGCTCCCTCTTTGTCAGGTGACAGTATAGGCGTTCCTTCTTAGTCAGGTGACAGTATGGGCGTTACCTCTTATTCAGGTGACAGTATAGGCGTTCCTTCTTAGTCAGGTGACAGTATGGGTGCTCTCTCTTAGTCAGGTGACAGTATACCTCAGTAAACCATGCAAATCATAGGAAGTGGCAGGGCCTGTGGAAGAACACTGAGAACCTGATCTAGAGAAACGCGTAAATCAGCGCACAGCTGTACCCGAGAGGACCAAGCAAGTGCGGACATGGCACAAAGCCGCCCAGCGTAATGCACAATGCTCCAGACCAGCTGTGGGAGGCCGGCAGCCTGAACCAGCACTCAGCACCCCATGTGTGAATGAAGTGTGTGGCTTAGAACCCAGCAGCTCCCATACATGGAGGACAGAGCACTTTCTGAGGCTGCTAGGGTTCCATGAGTGCAGGTTGGATGGCCGCCAACACACATTAAAAGCAAATAACTGACAAAGCTAAGAACTCAGCCATGAAACCCCCTCCCAGATGATCACTTACCCAGGGATAACACCTTTTGTGGATTTCCAGTTTTGATTCCTGGATTTCTCCCTCTAGTACTGCACCTTCTTCTTCACTTGCTGCACACACAGACTGCTTCCCCAGCTTCGGTTCCTAGCACCATCCTCCTATACACAGACTCTCTTTACCTTACTTACTGCTTGTTTCTCTCTTCACTCTCCTGTAATATCCTCATAGCTTTATCCTATGTCCCCCCTCTACGACTGTACCTTCTGCTGCACCCTCAGGCTGTGCTCCTGCTATTTATCATCACTATCATACTATACCTCACTTACTGCTTGCTTGTGTCCCTCACTCTCCTATCTCAATTACCCTGTGCTTAGTAGGAGTTGTCTGTTCTCTGTTTATCTTGTGTTTTATATATAGCTAAATATTTCTCCTATCAGTGTCTTGACTTCTTTTATTGTTTCATTGTACATTGAACTTTGTACATTCCTTGTATGGGGCTGTGAAGCTTTTGCAGTGTCATATACAGTAAAAAACACATTCTAACTAAGGTAAACACAGACAATCCAGATTCAGAGATTGAATACTACTCTAATAAACAGATGAAATGTGACTCCCTGCAATCACCATGGTTTTGTCCAAGTGTAACTTTCCTCTCTTATTTACACACTCTGAATCAGGGCCGATACTGTGTAACATAACTCTCTGGTGTAAGACCTGTGTCGGGCCCCCAGCAGAAGTCATGTGATCTTCAGGAAAAGGAAACAAGTCACATAAACCTCAGGAGAGCGGAGACTTCACAGCGGCTCTATACAGATGCGTTACCCTGTCTCCATGTTACTCTGTGCTGTGCTGTCAGCAGAACATGTGTGTATAGAGTGTCAGCTATTTCTACATAGAACAGTCCAGACTTTAATGCAAGTCAGCAACACTGGACTAAGGTGTGCAGGGGCCCCTGGGGGCCATTGTCTGCACTCTCCATTCTGTAGAACCCAGAACTGCGATCTGCAATGCATCGATCCTTCCATACAGAGGGGTGTGTCCTGTGCCACCAGATAGATGTGTCGTATGCAACCCGAGGGGTGTGTCCTGTACCACCCAAGAGGTGTTACCTGTGCCACCACAGGGGTGTGTTTAGAACATATGTGGTTGCAACGCCAGTTGTGCCAGTTGTGTTCGGGTCTGGATTACCCGCAAATTGCGTGTGCATGGATAAGGTTCAAAGACACGTTACATTCAAATGGACAATCACCTCTGCATCGACCCCTAAATCTCCCCTCCAAAAGATTAGGGGCCACTGTCTATGTCTATTGACACTGCCTGGGATCCATGCACTGACACTGTCTATGTTTGCTGACACTACCCGAGATCTATGCACTGACACTGTCTATGCCTGGTGACACTGCCTGGGATCCATGCACTGACACTGTCTATGTCTGCTGATACTGCCTGGGATCCATGCACTGACACTGTCTATGTTTGCTGACAATGCCTTGGATCCATGCACTGACACTGTCTATGTCTGCTGACACTGCCTGGTATCCACGCACTGACACTATGTCTGCTGACACTGCCTGGGATCCACACACTGACACTGTCTATGTCTGCTGACACTGCCTGGGATCCACGCACTGACACTGTCTATGTCTGCTGACACTGCCTGGGATCCATGCACTGGCACTGTCTATGTCTGGTGACACTGCCTGGGATCCATGCACTGACACTGTCTATGTCTGGTGACACTGCCTGGGATCCATGCACTGACACTGTCTATGTCTGGTGACACGGGGTCTGTGTGTTCCTCTGTGAAAGATATTTCACCATTGATTCTGGCTGTTACAGAGAGTCGCTTCAATGCAGCACTAAACAATCGCCCTGTGTAAAGATAACGTTGTTATGTAAAAGTAATGTGATTTATAGGAAGTAACTGAAGAAAAAACCCTTTCTCCTAAAAAGTGTTTATGTGACTTAAGTGAAATTCCCCTCATGACTGGCGGAGTCTTCTGGAAAGAACACAATGATAGTTATTATTTTTTATATTTAATAAACTCTCCATAAACCCGTCACTTCAGCATTTATTCATCATTTCATGGGAAATTATTATAACAGGATTGTTGCTGCATGAAGGCACCTGGAAGGACTGCACTGGAATAAAGCCGCCTGGAACTACAAACAATCACTGTGTAACTACTACACCTCCCAGAGATAAACTCACAGCAGCCAGGGGCTGAGATTTTCACCTCAAGTGCAGGGAAATTCCCAGAACTTCAGAGGTCTGGATGGGTACACAAGGAGAGGGAACGCCCAAACTGTCACCCGACGCCTACTTGTGACATCAGCCCCACCCCTCTCTCTTATGTCTGGATGGGTCCACAGAGTGGACGGGATGCAGTCTCCAGTCAGATAATACAGGCAGCCAAAAGCTCATTTTCAGCTGCCCCTATTTATAGTATTAGTATTATTGCTAATTTTTTATGAATGAATGGGTAAGAATATTTGCCACCGCCGCACAACAGACAAGCCACGCAGGACCAGAGGTGAGTATTAGGGTCAGGTTGCGGGGAAGTGAGTTTTAGGGTTAGGCTGTGGGAAGAGGAGTCTTAGAGTCAGGCTGCGGGGAAGGGAGTCTTAAGGTCAGGCTGCAAGGAAAGGAGTCTTAGGGTCAGGCTGCGGGGAAGGGAGTCTTAGAGTAAGGCTGCGTGGAAAGGAGTCTTAAGGTCAAACTGCAAGGAAGGGAGTCTTAGGGTCAGGCTGTAGGAAGAGGAGTCTTAGGGTCAGGCTGCGGGGAAAGGAATCTTAGGGTCAGACTGCAGGGAAAGGAGTCTTAGGGTCAGGCTGCGGGGAAAGGAGTCTTAGGGTCAGGCTGCGGGGAAGGGAGTCTTAAGGTCAAGCTGCGGGGAAGGAGACTTAGGATCAGGCTCCGGGGAGGGAGACTTAGGATCAGGCTGCGGAGAACGGAGTCTTAGGGTCAGGCTGCGGGGAAGGGAGTCTTAGTGTCAGGTTGCGGAGAAGGGAAGGTTAGGGTTACTCTTATATCTGTAAAGGTTAGAGTGTGACTGACTCCTAATACCGATAGTTCTTCTGAATTTGCAGGAGGAGATCTGTGAACCATAGTTTATATATATTGTTGATTCTGTCATGTTCATTTCACATTCCCGCATGCAAAGACGTTTATTTTACTAGTAGGTGATATGCTGCCATCTGGTGAGAATAACTGGTATGACATCAATTCCTAACTGCTAATGATATAAAGTTATTGCAACTACTGTCTATAGTAATCAATATTTTAAAATCTACTTTTAAAACAAGAAGGCTCTTTGTGCTGAATTGCATTGTACTGTGCATTGTATTGTTATATAATCATATTACTGTAATCTTCTTGCCTAATGTACATATTTTTTATGTGATTCTCATATTTATTTGTTAATAAATATCAACATTGGGGTAGATCCAGAACTACGTGTGCCGTACGTTTATTTGTGGAGCGTATTTTCGTGCGTGTAAATTCGCTACACTACTTTCGGCACACCCCTTGCACGGACGTATTTTGTCAAGATACGCTTTCCAAACCCTACCTTAACTTTTTCCAACGTAACCGCAGTCATACGCACACGTACGTATGGGCTGAACGAATTTACGCAGCTAAGCACGCCCATACTGTACACTTTAAATACCACCCCCCGCCTACTTCACGTATTTCAGACGTATTTTGGAGTAACGTAAAATTGGCACGCCCACACGTAAGTATTTACGTGACACATACGTGAATGGCCCATACGTTCACAATTACGCTACGTTAATGTGCGTATTTTCTATGGTGCGCATGCGCAGTGCGTTCAAAACAGCGATTTTACGTCTCCGCCACGCGTAAATTCGCTTCGAAGCGTTGTTCTGGATCAGGCCCATTATTACTAACTTCGGTTTTAATATCCAGTAACAGCGCATAAGATAGGTGGAGTCTATACACTAAGGTGCTGACCCAGAGGAATTCACAACATGTAATAATCTGCGACTAAACAGACCATGTGGCAAATAAGTTTTATTTCATTTATTTATTTATTTTTGCATGCAGGGAAAATACTGAAAAAGATTTATTGTTAACTCTAATTTAGAGTTTAACTACAAAACATCACCTGTCCACAGTCCAAAACTCATCATCAGGGAAGTGTTTCAATAGGAAACTGTAATTAATCTGGAGATAGATCATAACTAGACATAAGTGTAATGAGGACAGGAGAGGGTGTGGTAAAAGGACATGGATGTGGTAACAGGGCATGCATCCCATGGCTGGCACCAGTTGTAACAGGATTATTTAGCTCCAGACCATTGTCCTGTTAGATTGCCTCCTGATTTATCCCAGTATAGCTCCTATATTTTGCATGTTGGGGTCCCTCTTGCAACCTGTGATCAAATGTTATGGCTCCTCCCACTGCACTGTAAGAGATTGTTTCTGCCACCAACACACTCCTTCACTAGAACTGCTTTGCTGGGTATCAGCCAATATGTCTGACGCACGCCCTTCTGGGTATCTGGCTGATTTACCCCTGAACCACTCACTAAAATTCAGGACTGCAGGTAGCCGGCAGAGCATAGCCCACAGAACGTTTAATTCTTTCTGTTGGTCACAGGATACAACATGTATCATTCTTGAAAGCGGGAACTTGGTTTATTGCTCTACTTGCAGTCCTTTTACAAGGACTGATAAACTCTGGTCAAAGGTAGCAGTGGTAGGATGATACGTCAGGTTACAAAATGCAGTAATGCACTAAATATCCAATCTCAATATCTCATCCCAAAAATTCATTTCAACATTCTATTCCAAGATCTCATGTCTACATTTCAACATTCCATCTCAACATTCCATCCCAACATTCCATCTCAACATTCCGTCTCAACAATCCATCCCAATATTCCATCTCAACAATCCATCCCAACATTCCATCCCAACATTCCATCTCAACATTCCATCCCAACGTTCCCTATCAACATTCCATTTCAACATTCCATCTCAACATTCCATCTCAACATTCCATCTCAACATTTAATCTCAACATTCCATCTAAACAATCCATCCCAATATTCCATCCCAACATTCTATCTCAGCATTCCATCGCAACATTCCATCGCAACATTCCATTCCAACATCCCATATCTACATTTAATTTCAACAGTCCTTCTCAATATTGCATTTCAACATTCCATCTCAACATTCCATCTCAACAATCCATCCCACAATTCCATCCCCACATTCCATCTCAACATTCCATCTCAACATTCCATTACAACATTCCATGTCAACATTCCATCCCAATATTCCATCCCAACATTTCATCTCAACATTCCATTCCAACATCCCATATCTACATTTAATTTCAACAGTCCTTCTCAACATTTTATCTCAACATTTCATCCCAATATTCCATCTCAACAATCTATAGTATAATCCCATCTTAAACTCCTAGTGAATCAATTATATACAATGTAATAATTCTTCATAAATCTGACTTTCCTATATCCTCATCCATTCTGTCCTCTCTTCTGTTATTGTGTCTAATTAGGCCCACACTACAGTGCGAAAAAGAAAATTCAGTATATAATGATTTAAGATGTATGGATATAATTTTTATTTAGTCCAGTTTCTTTCACCCTGCAGATAACATTGTTGTTTCTATTGGTCTCTCGAGAAAAAATCATTAAGTTTAACTTTTCGTGGTCATTGGGATTTGAAGGAAACCCAAAACCTTCTTATACCAAGCACATTGTGTTTTTCCTCTTAAGTGTTATCATTTCTTCAGTCAATGAAGACATTGAAGTTCGTCTTGTGGTCTTTCAGATTTATTAACCTTTGTCTTACTGGTCGGGTCATTCTGACATTAAAATAGAGTCTAGACGATAGAGAATGGAAATAAACATTTGAGAAAAGATTAGTAACTATAATAATGAAAACCCTTATTACATGACACATTTCTCAGAGAGCTACACAATATGTACAATAAACATAAACGTCTACAGATGTCTAATAAGGGTTATGTGCGCCATTAGACTTCAAAACAGAAATAAAAAAATAAATAAAGATAAGATTTAAGGATATGTAAAGTTACTTTGATCATATATGGTCTCAGTAGTGAGAAATGGGTGCTTTGAATTACGAAATTGACTTTTCTGTAAGTTTGGTCAACATTAATCAATGCAGACGCTCAACTAAATTTTCCAAACTGTTTCTGGAATATTTTTTGTCAGAATATCAGTCTGTTTCATCAAGGGAAATCCTGAGAGTGAGAAAGAGGAATTTATCTCTCTTGCTGCCTTTTATCTTATCATCAAAGTTTGGTCCATACTTTTCTTCCATTACCCTCTTAGCCATCGCAATACACAATCATGGGCTATGTTGAAACAATGGTTTTGTTTAATGGTTTCTACTGTACATTATATATTTAACATTATACTATGATATAATAAAGTTTGATTGATCTATTATATTTTTATGTCTATAAAGCAGACAATGTTCAAACATAATTCTCATATTTGAAGTCTTCAACAGTCTTCATAACCCCAATCGTGTGACAAAACTTTTGAGGAAACTTGAGAGTTGGAGGGAAGGAGCAGACTGAATGGCACAGAGTTAAGAGTGAAATATGGAGGTCACTGAGGTAGAACGATGAGTTTAAGGATAAATGTGAGATTAGTAAGCTGGATAAGACTTTGTTATACATACTGGATTTCCTGCAGGCTGGGCGACTTCTGTATTAGTTCTTCAATATAACTGGCACCATCATCGGTAAGGCTATTATGGCTCAGTTCCAGATGTGTGAGGTTTGTGTTATTACTCAGGGACACCAGCAGGGGGCAGTATTCATCTGTCAGTATAATATACTGGAGCCTGAGAATATAGGAAAGCAAACAGGTTTCCACGGGCTGGATCCAGAACTACGGCCGTCTTCCGCAGACGGACGTAATTTGATGAAAGATAGTTACTGCGCATGCGTAGTAACTATTGTACGTAATCTACATATCGTTTTGATGCGTAGATTGCGTATATGCATATTAAAGACCGCATATATGCAATCTACACATCGAAACGATACGTAGATTCAGTAGTTCTGGAACCGGCCCAACATCTCTAGTATATTTTTACAACTACAACCAGCATAAATAACACATCAAAAACTTTACTATTTTAAAGGAGAATTCATCTCACAAAGTAAGTTTTTATGGATCCAGACTTCTGAGATTATCTCAACTTCTGTGTGTTTCAGTAAGATTGCAAACACTTTTTCGTACTCTGCACGCTAATCTCTGTGTGAGACTCCATGTTTATTGATTGGAATGCAATAAGATCCATCCAGACATAAGAGCAATGACTCTTCCCCCAGAGGGGCGGGTCTGAGGAAACAAGTGGGCGTTCCCTCTTAGTACAATGTATAGTATAAGAGTTACCTCTCTCTGTGTATTCATCTAGACCTCGGTAATCTGTAAGTGAAAGTGTGGATCCCACCCCAGTCCCATAACTACTGTTTACTAAATAGGAGAACCTGCAAAGAGCTACTGTCCATTCATCGTGGGATAACTAAACAGTTTTCAAAGGAAGCTAATGAACAGGCTTGATTAAGGTTTGTAGTATAAGCATCTAAGCCTGTGTTACCTTCAAATCTACCTTATCCTCATGGACGAGCCCCTGATCGTTCTATAGATTGCAAGATAATGACAGCTCCTCTCTATGGGCCGTATTCAGATATCCGTTTTTGAGGTGAGTTGGTGCGTATTTTTAAGAACGGATCAACTGCACATGCATAGTAACTTTATTTACGTACTTTATGTAGACTATACGCACGTAAGTACCTCACGGACGTACTTGTGAATCGCACTTTGGGACATACGCACGCAACTCAGATGCACAGAGAAATTTACATAAAAGTGGGTGGGGGGAGGCATTTAAATGAATCGCACGGATGGAGGACACATACGCACGCAACTGATCACGGAAAGTTACAAGTGGTCTATGGAGGTGGAAGTTACCGAAAGCACAGCCGAGAGAGGGGTGTGAGGGGGTTTGGCCTGCACTGTGCGTGCATATAATTGCCCTATGTCTGTCTATTAATACCCAGTCTTATTAATATGTCATCAGTTATAATGTCATTAGCAAAGCACAAGTCATATGATTCAAGGGGCAAAGCAGCTTTTTCTCAAGGTTCATTGAACAAGATGGTGGAATATTGGCCATCTAGAAGAGGTCTTTATTATGAGGAACAGTACAGAAACAAGATTTCATAATGAGAAACAGGTTCTGTAGAAGAAGCCTCTTTTGTAAGCTCTCCTTGTCATACAGGTGCATTATGGTCAATCTTCCCCTTGTGGAGTCCCCCTTTACCAGTTCAATATTGGTAATCTTTGAAAAATGTCCAGTGCCCTCAATAAGTTTCTTTTTGAACCACTTTGTTGACTTTAAAGATCAAAAACAAGGGTAAAAAATGTAGAACTCAGTTTCCACAATCAGTAAAGACTGAAGATGTCTTCTTATTCTTCTCATTATTTTAAACCATAAAACCAATAGGAAAAACCAACGTGTCTAATTGAGGAAAATGAAAGAACTGTACTTTATGGAAAGGGTGGCTCTAACGTAAGACGAAGGTGAACTTTTGATATTCACACTTGCCTTGCCTCCAGTGTGTGGATATGTCCTCAAAGATATGAAAGTATGGCAAAATGCGTTGGTGTGAGGCAGGAAAAAGAAACACTTATCATGGGCAATGATGCATTGTTGCCATATTTTACACTTAGTTCCAAATCTAGAAACAAATGCTGAGAAAATCAGCTCTTTCTAGTTACTGAAATTTAGAAATCCATAGAAATATATTCAGAAGACAATCAAGACCACATTATAAAATGTTTTGCCCAATATGTACCCAAACCCTACTTACATTAATTGCTCTATAAGGCACGAAGGACTGGACAGAGCTGTTATTAAGTGTCCAAAGTGAGGCCCAGTGAGGTCATTACAAGACAGGTAAAGTATCCTCAGAGACTGGTTATTGGTAATTGCAGAGGCCAGCTGGCCACAGGAACAGTCTTTCAGGCCAGTATGAGTCAGACTGGAGAAGAAAAAGCAGATTACGGTAGATACACACACAGTTACCATAATGTCAACATACTGGAAGTATTACATAATTCATCCCACCTACACATGTCAAATCACTGTCTGTGCCTGATACTCACTCTAACTCCTGTATCCGACAGGTCGGACTGGTCAACGCTGTCAGCAAGTCACTTAATTTAGGACCTTCTAATTTATTATAAGACAGGATAAGTGTTTTCAGAGACTGATTGCACCATATAGATTTTCCCAGATGAGAGCAAGAAATGTCTGTCAGCTGAGAATTAGCCAAACTGTAGAAAAGAAGCAATGTTTGTAAAAGCAAATAAATGTTACTCCACAAATGACAAATATAATGCAATAAAAGAATTACACCACAGGTAATATACATTGTAAGACAAAAATAACAGGTGTACAGGTCACAATAGAGTCAACTGAATTCTCATATATTAAGCTAAATTATAACCTTTATTGTACAAGTACCAAAATTGTAAATAATTCCACAAATTATATTTCTCCAAATTAGGGGTCCTTAACATGTGCCAGGGAAATATTAAAATATAGAATATAGAAATAGAAAGAAAGTTTATGTGAATTATAAAATCAAAAGAAAAAAATGGGACATAGCCCTGAATAGTAAAATTATTAGATACTAGTTTGTGAGAAATAATATATTTAATGTAATATTATATTATTACATCATTATCAATTGAGAGGATGTAATAAAATATGATCTGAGATCTAAATTTATATAACACCAATCATTATTAGATTTTAATGCAAAGGACAAGAAAGTTGAATAGGGCTTCAGAAATCATTAAACTTTTGTTTACTTACCAATCATCAGCTAACAGCTCCCTGCAGAGATCAGAAAATAGAGCAAATCCTACAGAAACGTCAGATTATTACCTGATAATCCGGTTTCTTCGACTCCTCCATGGCAGCACTAACACTGGGTTTATCCCTCTCCACCACCTGAGCCAGGACAGGAAGTTTGAAGACCCGGAGGCTGTATATAAGGGTGACCACTTCCCCTTGCCGGTGTCTTCTTTCTCTACAAAGCTAAACATAGGACATACAGGTAAGTAAATAGCAGTTATACCACTTAGGGCGGGCGGTTAGTGCTGCCATGGAGGAGTCGAAGAAACCTGATTACCAGGTAATAATCCAACGTTTCTCCTTCCTTCTTCCTGGCAGCACTAACACTGGGTTTTTACCTAAGCAATAACACAATGGGAGGGAATCACCAACCTGTAGACAAGACTCTCCTTCCAAACTTGGCTTCTGACGAGGATAGGACATTGATCGATTGTAGTGTTTAGTAAATGTATGGGCAGATGCCCAACCTGCTGCCTTGCAGAGTTCTTCTACAGCGGCTGATTCTTTCTGGGCCCATGAGGTTGCTACAGCCCTGGTGGAATGTGCTTTCACTGCCGTTGGTACTGGAATCCCAGACAAGGTGTAAGTTTCTGAAATGCAGAATTTTATCCATCTGGCAATAGTAGCCTTGGATGCTGCTTGTCCTTTTTTATTTTCAGTGAGAATAAACAGTTGTCTACATTTTCTCAAATCCTTTGTTCTATGTACATAAATCTTTAGAGCATTAACTTAGTCTAGTGAATGCAACAAAATCTCTTTCGGATGTTTGGGTGAAGGACAGAGAGAGGGCAGGACAATCTCTTGATTTATGTGGAAGGAGGAAACTACCTTGGGTAAGAAAGATGGGTTGGTACGTAACACAACCTTATTCTCATGAAGGCAAAGAAGGGTTCATCCACCCATAGAGCCTGAAGTTCGGACACTCGCCTTGCTGAAGTCATGGCGACTAAGAAGGCTACCTTCCATGATAAATGCTTGAGATCTATATCTGCTAAGGGTTCAAAAGGCGGCTGCGTTAGTACATTCAAGACTAGATTAAGGTCCCAGGGCGCAATGGGGTTCTTAAAAGTTGGTCTGATGTGAGATGCAGCTTGAAAAAATCTCTTAATATACCGACTATTGGCTAAGTCCTTATCTAACATGGCTGCTAAAGCTGAAACCTGGACCTTAATAGAATTCACAGCTAAATTCTTGTCTAATCCTTCTTGAAGGAACTTAAGTAAGTGTCCGGTTGAGGGCTGATGACATGACACATTATTGCGTGAACACCAATGGGCAAAGGTAGACCATACTCTATAATACACCTTAATAGTAGAAGGTTTACAAGACTTAAGGAGAGTAGAAATTACCTTTTCTGAAAAACCCTTTGCCTTCAACGTTTTGCGCTCAACTGCCAAGCCATCAGCTGCAAGCCTCGAGGGTCTGGATGAAACATTTTTCCTTGCCTTAGGATCCCTGGGTATGCTGGCAGTCTCCAAGGCTTGTCCAAAGCTAGATGTAGTACTTGGGTGAACCAGGACCTCCTTGGCCAGAATGGAAGGATGACAATGACTATGGTCCTTTCTATCGCTATTCTCTTAAACAGATGCGGAATAAGGCAAATCGGGGGAAAGGCATACGCCAGAGAAAAGAACCCAAGGGGCTGTCAGGGCGTCTGTTGCATGTGCTTCCCCTTCTCTGTACCTCGACATGTATAATGTCACTTTTGCATTTTTCTTGGTTGCCATGAGATCTACTTCTGGCATTCCCCAACGACCTGTGATCTCGTGAAACAGCTCAGGGTCTAGTTCCCATTCCCCTGGGTCGATCTTTTTCCTGCTGAGGAAATCTGCCTGAATGTTGTCTGCACCTGCTATGTAGGCTGTTGAGAGACCTGGTAGCATCTGTTCTGCTGCTGACAGAAGTAGTCTTGCCTTGGCCATCAGGCTTCTGCTTTTTGTGCCGTCCTGATGATTGATGTATGCTACTACTGAGCGATTGTCTGAATGAATCTTTAGATGTTGTCCCCTAATCAGATGTTGGAAGTGATCGCATGCCCAGACAACTGCCTGCAGGATGTTGGAATGTAGCGGAGCTTCTGACCTGTCCCAGGTGCCTTGTGCCCATTGACTGTGACATAGAGCTCCCCATCCTTGGCTGCTTGCGTCCGTTGTTATTATCAATGGTGGTGGCGTTCTTATTGGTCTTCCTGCTTCTAGATTCATCCGACATGACCACCACATGAGATCTTGACGAGCCATCTGATCCAGATTCATGATCTGATCCATACAGGATACAGGATAGGGATCTTTGTTCCGCTGTAACAGGAAGCAGGTTTGAAGTGCTCTCATGTGATATCGTCCCCAGACGACTGTCTCCAAGGCTGCTGACATAAGACCTAACACCTTTAGGTATTCTCCTGATGTCACCCATGGCCTTCTTCTGAGATACATGACTTCTTGTTGTAATGTCTCTACTTTTTCTGGTGGTAAAAATACCCTGTTTAATTCTGTATTTATGATGACTCCCAGATATGTAATTTATTGGGTTCGCTGAAGATGACTTTTGTTGAGGTTTATTAACCACCCGTGTTCTTCTACAAGCTGTAGAACTTGGCCTGTGCGAGCAACTGTTTGTTCCTTTGTCAAAGCCGCTATCAGAAGGTCGTCTAAATACGGCCATATGTGTATTCCCCTTTGTCTGATGAGTGGGTCTAATATCTTGGTGAACTTTCTGGGGGATGTTGAGAGACCGAACAGCAGGGCGGTGTACTGGTAATGATGACCGAATATCATAAACCTTAGAAACTTCTGATGGTCCTTTGCGATAGAAACATGCAGGTAGGCGTCTTTTAAATCTATGGACGTTAGGAAGGCCCCTGGAGGTAAGGTGGTCAGAACTTACTTGATGGATTCCATCTTGAACTTTCTTGTCCTTATGTGAAAATTGAGTGGTCTTAGGTCCAATATGGTCCGAAACCCGCCTGCGGCCTTCCTTATTATAAAGATCTTTGAATAACAGCCTTGATACCGTTGGTTGAATGGAACTTTCTTTACTACTCCTTTTTGCAGTAGCTCTGTAAGATCTTGTATCAGAGCCCTTTCTTCTTCTCTGCTCCTGGGGTGTTGGTATTGAATGAAATGACTTATCCCTGTGTGAAAAAATTCTATTCTGTAACCGTGTGATAAAATGTTTAGGACCCACCTGTGGTTGACTGTGCTGCTCCATATGCGGGAGAAATTCGCCAGCCTGCCTCCCACCGCAGATGTCAATGCTGTGCTTCTTCTGGCGTCATTGCTGGGAGGAACAAAAGGGTCTGGCCGGTCTGCTTCCTTGCCCACGAAAGGAGCTTCTGGACATACCCTGTTGGAACTTCCTCATGTATGACCTGCCGGGCCTGTAGATTCTGGCTTCTTTATACTCAGACTGTGGGTTTCTTGAAGGCCTGTTAAAGTAAGGTCTCTTGATCGGTCTGTCTTGGGGCAACCAGCTGGATTTACCCCCTGAGATTTTCTGGATTATCTCATCCAGCTTCTGGCCAAATAAGAAATCTATTAAGAAAGGTAAAGAGACTAGGCGACTTTTAGACTGACCGTCTGCTGTCCAAGGCCTAAGCCACAGGGCCCTTCTTGCTACTGATGCAGTTGCTAGAGATCTTGTTGTCAGTTTAATAAGATCTATCGAGGCTTCGCATAAGAACTCTGTGGCAAGTTGAATATCTTGAATTGTTTTGTGTAACTCTCCCCTCTTTACACCATCTAGCAGGTTCCGCTCTAAATCTTCACACCAGGACCTCATCACCCAGCAAGTCACCGCAGAAGCTATGGCTGGCATTAGAGTTGCCCCAGTTAAACAGTGAACCTTCTGTAAATTAATTTAAATCTTTCTGTCCATACTGTCCTTAAACGTGTTCGCATCTTCCAAGGGGAGAGTAGTTTTCTTGGAAATACGTGATATTGCGGCATCAACCCGCGGGGGCTCATCCCACACACACACGAATCCTCTACCGTGAAAGGATACATTTTCTTTATCCTGGAAAAGGAAGTAGTCATTTTTTCCCCGGAGATTTCCATTCTTCTGTAATGATATTTGTCAATACCTGTGACACAGGGAACACTCTATTCTTCTTTCTAGGTTCTCTGAATATAATATCCTGAAGCAAAGTATCCTCTCTTGCTTCCTGAACCTGAAGTACTTTATATATTAATTTCAATAAATTTTCGACTAAGTCCAGATTAAAAGACTCCTTATCCTGTTCTTCAGTGGATTCTCTATCAGAGTCAGATTCACCTGATACATATATTCCTTCTTCCTGCAGGGACCCCTAAATCCTCGGACAGGGCTGACCTAGGTCTCTTAGCGGAGAAATTCTTTAGATCATCTTTAGTCAAGAAAGTATCTGCCAATGCTGATTTCATAACCTGTATAAATTCGGCTAGATATTGGTGTAGCAATGAGTGCTTAGATGTACATACACCACAGGTCTTGGAAGCTTTATCATCCTCCATTAGTGTATCACAAGAGACACATTTAACTGATTTAATTGATTTTTTAAAAGAATCTTGGGTCCTCCTGCATTTGCTGGTATCAGACCTATGACACATAAAAACATAATTACCTACCTACCACTAACTATTCCTACACTAACCAATAACTATCTAAAACAAACTAATTTAGAATGAATAATAAAAGAACTAAATTCAGGATGAAAAGAACAAAATTCAGGGCTCACCCAGACCTCGATGCTGGATTCCATATCACCGACATGTGGACTCTGTGCAAACTCCCTTAAATATTCCCATACAGGTAATGAGCCCTCCCCAGCTTCCTATAGTTGCTGGAGGCTAAGCACTATTTTGTCTCTGGAAAAATGGCTGCCGATGCGGCACTTGTGTTCCAATGGTGCGTTCCATACACTACGGAGCTTCCGGCGGAAGTGATATTAGGAGCCATATGGCGCACGCTGATCCTGGAGACAGCCCGCGGATGCCCTGCAGGCAGAGGCCGACCACACACCTCCTCCCCCGTCGTCCCCAGGGGAACGGAACC
>WWET01002845.1:94774-105756 GCA_011038615.1 Limnodynastes dumerilii | reverse complement strand
TAAACAATTAGCGGTTATTCTTGTTGTTATTAGCGGTATTTAATGATGATTTTTTTTAATGCTACATGGTAGAAACAGGTTTGTTTACTGTTGCCATAGCAAAAGTAGACAAATCTGCACCAATCAGGAGGCAAAGTGAAAGACCCGGGTTGAAAACAACCCTGGTCCTTTCACATTGCCTCCCTAACCGGGTTGAACACGGGAAAAACCCTTCTTTTTTCCCGTGTTCAAGTCCCCGGTCTCTTGACCCGGGTCTCCCGGAAGTGGTGGTTTCACATCACCACCAAAAACCCGTGTTTTTGCAAAATGCCGGGTTTTTACTGAAAAACCCGGGTTTTTGGTGGTAATGTGAAAGGGGTATTAGTATTACTAGGACTGGGAGTGTGGCTTGATTATGCAAATTGCATCATCAAGCCCCATCCTGCCCCTAGTAACACTGAGAATAGTAGTGTTGCTAGGCAGGGGGGCGGGACTTGATTTGCCAGCTCTCCCGGGATACCGGAAGAATTGCCCAAATTTCGAATCTCCCAGAGAGTCAGCAACCCTTATGTAATTAGTATCAAATTAAATGATTAAATGAACAAAACTAAATTCCTTTAAACGCACATTACAATGAATACATAACATTGTGAAGTGTCGGCCATCAGCAGCATCCTGGACGTAGACATGACCTTTCGATGGTGCAATTGTGTTGCGGAAATATGTGCAAATTTATGCCTGGATTGGGCACATTTGCATGAACTCACCCTTACTGTATACCAAATACATCCCTTCAGCTCTTCCCTCCCACGGAACACCCCTGAGGATGCAGGCGGTCACAGCAGGCAGTTGTGTTCAGGTCTGATTCACGCTACTTTGTTCTGGGCATGTTGAGTGTAAAGGTATGCGGAAAACCATTACGCCATAAGGCGCACATTCTCTAGTACCTTGTAGAAAATGATCTCTAGAATGTGATTGGTTGTTGATGAGTGGGGGAGGTGAGGTTGGGTCTTTCTGGCAGAAGTTTAAGATATAAAGAACAATCTGTGGACATTACCAAATACGTGGATTTCCTCCAGTATTATGTACAGATTACTAGATGAGCAATCTAACTCTAACTCAAAGAGACTTTCCCAGAATCCTATCACGGCTTCTCTTCCCGCATCCAGAATATCTTCTACCAACTTTTCCGAAAATTCAAAGTGTCCGAGATCTTGTTTCATTTCTGCATATTTCTGTAACACATAGAAACATAGAACGTGATGGCAGATTAGAGTCAACGGGCCCATCCAGGTACATGGTTTAAACACCTGAGGGCCCTAGATCCAATTTGACCCATTCCATTACCTCTGTCATGAGCATGATCTCCTTTCTCATCCATTTCTAACTGTGGTTACCGAAGACCAGACCTACCTTACACTACCCATTACTATCACTCTCCTGAATACCATTATCTGTATTATCTTATCTTTGTGCATCATGTTAATTATTAGAGTTGTTTGACTGTGGCAAAATCATGTTGTAGTGTAATAGTAATATTTTATATGGACCGTTAATATCGATGATAGAAACATATTGCTATATAAATGAACAGACATTTTAAAGGGAATCATGGAACATTACAATTGTCCTAGGCCCTTCCATTCAGGATTAGCCCCCAGGCCTTAAACCTCTTTACTACATTGTAAGAAATAACAGATTTCCAACCAAACCCACCTCATCAAAGAGGACATTTCTGGAGGCCAGTTCCTTGAATAGGGAATGAATTGAAATAGTGTCCATGGAGTCCACACTGTAGATAAGATCACTTCTGAAATACTCATATATAAGTCTCAGTTCCTCCAGGCCATAGTCAGGCAGCTGCTGGTAGAACTTCTTAATTCCATCTAGACATCAAAGAATACAAATGTAAATGCCGGAGTGATGGGCACAACCTATCCTAGATGTTCCATCTTATAAAAGCCATGGAAAAAGTGACATCAACAAATGGTTTGGTTGTCTCATAGGTCTAGGGAAATTGTCATATATGGACTATTGCTGGAACAATCTAGTTATTTACCTTACACAAAGATGTTTTGAGGGATTAAAGTCAGGTACGTTTTCCTACTTAATAGCCATCTAGCCTTGGCTAGGATAGAGTAGGGTAATCAAAGATACTGAATATGTTCAGGACAAACGTTTCTAAGTATAAATAATCATTAGACTGACCTTTAATATTGCGTCTTGATGTTGATTGACCCATTTTCTGTTCCTCTGAGGGGAGTGAGTAATACAACCTCTAAAGGCAAAGATAAATATATGTAAATAAGTTTACGCCTGAACTCAAACTCTCAAATCCGTAAATAAGCGATTGTAGATACTGGGCATGCATAGAGTTATTTTAAAATATCAGACAAGAATCTCTGCCTCTCTCTGTACAATAGCCTCCTGCAGCCCTGAGACCATTACACAGAACAATGGGGTAGATCCAGAGCCCCGTACGCTGGCCAGAGAAGCAAAAATGCTATTTAGTATGTACTGGGCATGCGAGGTAGGGGGGGAGGAACTAATTACTCAGGCCCGGTCCTGTTAGGGGGCCTGGGATGAGAAGCACTGAATTTTAAAAAATTATTTCCCTTTTTTTTTAATTTGTTTATTTAATTTTAAAAGTCGGAAGATTAGTTTTTTCTTTTGGATGGTGGTGGTGCGAGGGTCTGGGAAACGTCCTACAGCAACGCTGGGGATGGTTTCCTGAAAGCATTGTGCCAGGCAGCCAGGCAGAGCTCAGCACAGGCAGGAGAGCAGAGAACAGAGACTTTAATACCCCTTTCACATCACCACCAAAGACGGGATTTTTGTGAAAAACCCAGGACTCGGCAAAATCCCGGGTATTTAGTGGTGATGTGAAAGGTACACTTCCGGTCGACCCGGGTCGAAAGACCCAGGATTTCAAACCCGGCAAAAAGAAGGGTTTTTTCCCGGGTCCAACCCGAAGGGTGGCAATGTGAAAGGACCAGAGTTGTTTTCAACCCGGGTTTTTCACCTGGCAACCCTATTGGATGGAAAAGGCGGGCAGCTTCTGATGACATCATCATAAGCTGCCCTGTTTCAGACTCCGAGATGGCGCATTGGAGAGAGGAAGATGTGGAGGAGCTCTTGAACATAAGGGACGAAGAGGAGATAATGGCCCAGATTTCTGGCACAGTTAAAGACGCACATATATACCACAATATCGCAAAAAAGCTAGAATCCAGAGGAATTTAAAAAAAATGCAACAGCAAGTTGTGAACAAGTTAAAAGCGCTTAAAAAACAGTTCCCAAAAATCCATGACAGCGGAAGAAAGAGTGGTGGTGGGCGAGTACACTGGCGATTCTACGACTTATGCAACACTATTTTTGGATACTCTGCCACTTGCAACCCAGTGTCTCTGTCTGAATCCATAACTGGCCACGATCAAAGCATCACGCAGCCAACCCAAACACCACGCACCTCATCGCCATTGGTGTTCGACGATGATGAAACTGATGCTGAGGATTCCAGTACCGATGCATCTATGACAGTGGAGCCTAATTTATTACATGCACTTCCCATGAAAAGTGAGTACAATTTTTTTTTTTTTTAAATAAATATAACTTTTATTAAACTTTAAACACAGTAAGCTCTTCCAGCCCATGAAAAGTTATTAGAAATTTCCTTTATTTATTTCAACAAATTTCATAAAATAGAACTAAAATAAAGCATGTACTGTACACGTTCAGAAAAGTGTGTAGCAATCATTAAGTTACGTATAAGTCTTTGCATCTTAGTCCATAGTCCAGAGAGTTTGCATGAAATTTTGCAGTTAATAACAGTTCTTGAGTTGTAAGTCCAGTATTGTCCCATTTGTAAGTCCACATGTCTGTTTCAGGATTTTAACATTTATATAAAGTCCAATGTTCATATAGGGTTTCATTTTCAGTTGCTGTATTATTCACAATGTTCTTTTTCTTTTCCCCATAGGGCAACGCTCTGAAACACATGCTGAAGGTGAATTTACAACCACAGCAACAAGCCATGAAGAGCCAAGCCAAGCACAGTCGGAGCGACATCATTGTAGGTGCTGCGACAGTCAATGTAAATGTGTAAAGAGTTTTGTTGCTCCTAAATGCTGATGTGCTTATTATTGTTTAATAGCTGATGCTCAAGACGATATGGTAGAGCCTGTCCCCTCTCGGAATTCGAGCCAAACAAGTAAGTGGCATTATAGCGGCCCTTTATAGTGGCAGTGTGCGAGTACAGTGGCGCTTCTACGACCTATGCAACACCATATTTGTATCCCCTGTAATCATCTGGGGTATCCCATAGCTCTATCGGTAAAAAGCTAGAATACAGAGGAATTTGAAAAACGCATCAGCAATCCGAGTAGGTGCAGTTAGGGCAGGTGGCGCTTCTAGAACATATTTAAAATAAAAAAAATTTTTTAGGCCTATCACGAGTGGCAACCACCCCTGAGGAGCCGACCACTTCTTCTGGAATGCGTGGAAATAGTAAGTATTTACATAAAATTAACTGAAATGTTGCTGCTAGCAAGAAGTGCAAGGGGGATGAGAACCCAAGCACATGGCTTACTAAACAGCATTTTAAAATAGCTCATATTACTAAATGTTACCTTTCTTTTAATCCCAAACAGTTTACAACGTTCCGAAAAGAAAGAAGAGACTGAGTAAGGTCGAAATTGCAGCCAAAGCCATGACTGCCACAATGCTCGAACAACTAGAGAGTATGGATCAGGCTATGCAGCACGCCGTGGAGGACAAAATGGAACGCTTTTTTGAGCGTGAAAGACAGCTTCAAAAGAACTTCCTGGATAGAATTACAGTGATTACTCGCGAAAATAGGGAAGCAAATATGATGTTTATAGATCGTATTATGCAAGGCATGAGGTTGCAACAAAACTACCAACCCCCCTCACCTACCGGTTACCAACCCCCCCACCTACCGGTTACCAACCCACCCCACCTACTGGCTACCAACCGTACCAACAACCCTACCAACAAACCGGCCAACAACCTGCGGAACACACCGCGCAACAACCCGCTCAACAACCTGCTCAGCATTTACCTGCATACCCTCCCCATGTTTATCCTACCCCCCCTCCTACTTCTAATGTTGCTGGAACTCTAAAAACACCTGTTGTGTCATGAGATCAGCCATATAACCAGGAGCAGTATCCACATTATGAACAACTGTAAATTGTTGTTTTTGTAACTTTAAAAGTTGTTGCACTTTTCTAAACATATATAGATGTTCATATATAGTTATATATTTTTATATGTATACCAAAAAATGTTCCTAAAAGCACTTGAAGTGTACGAAGTATTATTTCTAATATGCTACTACTACAAGCATTATTGTAGTAGGAATAAACTGAGTTTGTTTTGAAAAAAATAGTTTTTTATTAATATAAATTAGCAAGGTTTGAGGCAATGGTGTTACGTATTGTTTTGGCGCTTGAGGTGTGATGATCTCCCTCACTTGTGCCGGTCGGCTCTTGTAGTTCTGGGGAAACAACATTCCATTCCGGAAGGAAACATTCTTTCTGAATTTCACAAATGTTATGTAAAATGCAGCAAGCGGCAACCACGTGTGGCACAAGTTGAATGTCGATGTCCGAGCGCTTAAGCAACCGCCTCCACCTTCCCTTCAAGCGACCAAACGCGTTTTCAACAACCATCCTTGCCGAGCTCAGAGTGTGGGTATAGCGCACTTGCTCAACAGAAAGACGGTGATGCTGTGTAAAGCCCTTCATCAGCCATCGACGCAAAGGGTAGGCAGCATCCCCGATGATGTGCACAGGGATCTCCACACCATTGACAATCTTTGACTTCTGTAAAGAAAGAACTAAATTCTTACTTTGCAAATATATGCTAGTTCCTTAATATACAGACAATACCGTTAAAAGGGTCAATATGTACATCATTGGATTTACCTCTGGTAAACAAGTATCCTCCTCTAACTTCCTCAGCCAGGTGGTAGATGTCCAAATTGGCCAACACTCGGGCGTCATGAGACCGTCCAGGCCAGCCAACAAACACATCTGTGAAGCTGATAATATTGCACATTTAGCATTCTGTTATAGCACACATAATTTACCTGCACACTGCGGATAGCCACGTCTCAGAAAGCCGGCAATCATCAAGACGCTGTCCTTCAGGCAAGGAGATGAACCGTCGATACAGCACTTGCAGCAAAGCCTCTGTCACCTCACGCACAAGATTACAGATGGTGGAAATCCCAACTCCTAACATCCAGGACATTGTGCGATATTCCCCAGGGGTTGCATACCACCATAACACAATGGCTAGCCTCCTCCAGAGTGGAATGGGGATCCGGAATGCTGTGGTCTTTCGGGTGAGCACTGGGGAGATTAGATCGAGCACATACTGAAAGGTCCCACGAGACATCCGGAAGTGCGCAATCCACTGCTCCTCCTCATAGGCTTCCACTGTCTCCCAGAAAGCTTCTGCGTGATTGTGCTTTTAGGTCCACATTCTCTGGTTACTGAGGGTAGTGTACCTCACAATGGACATCTGAGTGGCCTTAACATATGCCCTCCTCCTGCGCATATACTGATGACGTGTCCTCCGCAAATCCAACATGAATTTCACACGTTTTCTCACCATGTCAGCATGTGCCATCTGACACAATATCATGATCTGCACAAGAGTGTCATTTGCTGTCTGAAACAGCAAAACTATCCACAAAACCATGGTATCAGAGCTAGAAACAACTAGATCGTCAGCCATTGTGGGAATAATGCAGCTAAAATGGCCACCATGTAATGACATCATCATTGTGTGCAACAGAAATGTCCCCTTTAAATTATGTCATGTTAAGCAGCCAATAGGAGGTAGTTTCTACAATGATTGACAGTTTCTTCTCAAGGCAGACCCGGGAAATTCTTTGGAGATGTGAAAGGGTCTTACCCGGTAATTTTCTGGGTTTTTGTGAGCTTAAAAGGTGTCTTTTTTTTAAACCCGGTATTTCCTCTCAAGGAAAAATTCGGGTTTTTTGACCTGGGTTTTCCACAGCTGAACAGCATGTTATTAAGCTTAAGCTTTATTATTTCTCTCTCTCTCTATCTATCTCATATCTATCTATCTATCTATCTATCTATCTATCAAAAATATACAAAAGAAAAAAACAAGCAAATGCACCTGAAAAGATAAAGAAAAAAAATATACAGGCTGATCATAGTGCGTGTATATATATATATATATATACACACACACTTTGTATCTATATAGAAATACTCAGATATATTTTTTTTTAAAGTTTCAACACGTGTATGTGTTTGTGTGTGTATGTGTATGTATCTGGGTTGCACTGTGTGTGTGTATGTGTATATCTGGGTTGCACTGTGTGTGTTTATGTGTATGTATGGAGTGTACTGGGCATGTGAGTGTATGTGTTTATGCAGTGCTTTGTGTGTGTGTGTGTATATCTGGGTTGCACTGGGTGTGTATGTGTATGCTTAGTTGTGTGTGTGTAGTTGTGTGTGTGTGTGTGTGTGTGTCGTTGTGTGTGTGTGTGTGTGTGTGTGTGTGTGTGTGTGTGTGTGTGTGTGTGTGTGTGTGTGTGTGTGTGTGTGTGTGTGTGTTTGATATACATGTATTTTGTATTTTTAAAAAAGCGGCACTCAGAAATCTGGAATCTGTTGTTTATACACATCTCTGAGTGCCGCTTTCATATAATTACCGGTATGTATTATTGCACTGCAGCACATCTAATATATATATGTATATAGTGATTTAAACCCGCTAGGCATGCATTCAAGGGAGCACAACCGCACCCCCAATGGGTTGACAGGGTGCCAGACCTTAGAGAGTGTGCCACTGCGTAAGACGGCAAAAATACGGCAACAATACGTACATTCGAGGGGAGTGCATAGTACATACGCCAGCGTAAATACGCTATGTGAGGGAACATTAAGGAAACGTAGCTCTGCATCTGGCCCCACAGACACTGAGACAGATAGACAGACTCTGAGACAGACAGAGAGACAAACACTGAGACAGATAGACAGACACTGAGACAGACAGAGAGACAAACACTGAGACAGACAGAGAGGGGGATAGGCATACAGACAATGAGACAGACAGACACTGAGACAGAGAAACAGGGGTATAGGCAGGGTTGCCGACTCTCCCGGAATGTCCGGGAGACTCCCGAAATTCGGGCAGTACTCCCGGTATCCCGGGAGAGCCAGCAAATCTCCCGCAAGTGACTTGAGGCCCGTGGTTTCACTGAAACCACGGCCTCAAGTCCTGCCCCCTGCCTAGCAACACTAGTATACTAGTGTTGCTAGGCACAGGAAGGGACTTGATGACGCAATTTGCGGCATCAAGCCCCGTCCCGACCCCTAATTTAAGTAAAAACGGGGCCGTATGAGCCAGGGGGCGGAGCCTAATGGCGCGATTTGCATAAATCGCGTCATTAAGCCCCGCCCCCCGCATGCGGCGCAAGCTTCTCTCCGGAATCTCCCGGAGAGAAGCTGCAAAAAGTCGGCAACCATGGGTATAGGCAGACAGACAGGGAGATAGGCAGACAGACAGACAGACACTGAGACAGAGGTATAGGCAGACAGACACTAAGACAGACAGAGAGGGGGATAGGCAGACAGACAGACACTGAGACAGACAGAGAGGGGGATAGGCAGACAGACACTGAGACAGAGAGACAGACAAGGGGGCAGGCAGACAGAGAGACAAGGGGGCAGGCAGACAGACCGAGAGACCGTTAGTTAGACAGTAAGAGAGACATGGAGACAGAGACACCAGGAAGGAGCAGGAAGTCTCTCTCTCCCTCTCAGAGTGACACATGATGTCATCCAGCGGTGAGGATGTCTCTGTCTCTGCAGTGTGACTGTCACCTACACACAGCGCCCCCTGTCTCCATCTATAGACCCCTCATACTGACCGTGTCACTCTCTGTGTAACATCACATGTCTTCTGAGCAGCTATGAATATTCATGGGTATTAATGAGAAAGGGAGACGCCCAGGTACTGGCAGGAGCATGCTCAGTGTCACCCAGGGAAACCCTGTGACATCACCAGGACACAGGATGAGACTCATAAGATGACTGACCTCTGAGCCTCTGCCCTGTCACAGGATAAGGACTTACAGCTTGTGTCACTGCAGATCTCCCAGAGCCTCCATTCCCTTCTGTGTAACTGCAGCAGGGGCGAGGGAGGGGCAATAAAGATCTGTAAATGCAGTGAGAGTTGAGATATACTTCCAGCAAAATCAGTCAGTATTATCCCTGCCTGCAAGAACATAGAATGATTTCCCCCCTCACATTGTAATATGGAGCCGGATCCAGAATTAAGTATGAACAACGATTGTAAGTCTCCATAGCCGTATCTAAATTGAGCAAAATACAATTTTCTGTATCTGTGAGCGTAGTGTGTTCCCCTGCACGCATGGACCTTTCCATACCCTGAACCCACCTTAAATATTACGCACACACCCCTAAGCGTAACCCCTAACCTTCCCTTCCTCGCAGCCTAACTCTAACCCTCCCCTTCTATTATCCTAACCCTCCCTTCCCCGCCGAAGCCTAACCCTAACCCTCCCTTCCTGCAGCCTCACCCTAAGACTCCCTTCCCCGTAGCCTGACCCTAACCCTCCTTTCCCCGCAGCCTGACCTTAACCCTTCCTTCCCTGCAGCCTGATGTTAACTCTGCCCCTAACACTTGAAGGGCTCCATTTTCTAAAGTCGCTTTTGCCCAATGCGCCTATAAACCCGGGAATTTGGTGGCGATTATGCAATGCACCACACACTTTAGCTGAAAAACACGTCAATATATTTGATGTGTTTTTCACTTTTAAAATAACAAGCACATCATGGTTGTATCCCTTAGCATGCATGCGCTGATAGTACTACAAGGCACAGCATTGCTGTGCCTTGTACTAATATCAGCGTCAGCATGTTAATGGTTATAACCATGCCGCAACACACACTATTTTTCTTGTTTTCTCTCTTCTTCTTCTTTATCATCTTCTACTTCCTCTTTTTTATCTTTTTATTCCTCTTCTTCTTTCTCTTTTTATTTTTTGTCCTCTTTGTATTTTCCTTTTTCTTTCTGTTCTTTCTATTATTCCATCCCTTCTTGTCCTAAATCTCTTCTTCGTCTTTTTCATCATCATCATCATCATCATCATCATCATCAATCATCATCATCAGGGACGGATTGGGAAAATAAAGTGGCCCTGGAAAAAAATCTGGAAGAGGCCTCCTGTGGGCGGGACCAAATAAACTCTGGGAGGGGCTAACCAGAAAGTAGGCGGGGCAAGCACAGTTATATTAGTCCCTTAGGGCCTGATCCAGAACAACGATGTAGCGCTGAGCGTGCTAACGCTCAGCGTTACATCGCTGACTCCCCCCTGGCACTCCCCCTGTGCGGGCGTATGGCCCCTTCCTTACGCCGGGTGAAGGCTACCCTAGCTTCGCCCGGCGTAAGGAAGGGGCCATACGCCCGCACAGGGGGAGTGCCAGGGGGGAGTCAGCGATGTAACACTGAGCGTTAGCACGCTCAGCGCTACATCGTTGATCTGGATCAGGCCCAAAGACCGCAAAAGTGCAAGAAAATGTGAACGCAAGCGCACGCACGCGAGCGCGTGCACTGTTATGCGAGTTTCACGCTTTTGCGGGCTTTCCTTACATTTAAAATATTCCACTGTACACACACATTTAATAAACACAAACACACAGAGCTTGTCCCTATTTAATGTATGTTTTCGTTCATATTTACTAAAACTGTGTTTTATCTTTGTAGACGGAACAATCGTCAAGCAATCGCCGATCAGCTTGTGAATGTTGTAACTATGTCGTGTTTATAGCCTTAGGGTAGATAAAATCATAACCCATATTGTTAGACTAGACGCCGAAAGACCGCATGTTTGCGGCAATAGTTATGCGCATTGCTAGGTTAGAGTAAGAAAGTATGCATGTATGGATGATATGCAGAGGACCCTCCGGGAG
>WWET01002845.1:77848-89137 GCA_011038615.1 Limnodynastes dumerilii | reverse complement strand
GCCGATACGCTGTGCTTTAGTAAGCACAGCGCATCGGCGTAGGTCTGGATCAGGCCCAATGATCCATCTGGGATTGTGCTATTTTGGCTAATATCCGGCTAGGGACCGGGCTGAGAACACGTCATTCCTGTAAATCCTCCCCTTCCTGGCCCGTGACGCCGCTCCTAGCACAGACACATTTACGTGCGCTTCTATGCTGGTCATGTGCAGTGCGAAAATACGCATAAATATGTTACACTGTTGGGTGTACGTTTCATTCTGGATCAGACCCAATGTATTGTCTTTCCACATATTCCTAATATTGGACTGGATCCACACCCCGCAGGCTTTATGTATGGGCGGGGTCTCTAATTCCGCATGGAACCCTCAATGTCCCTCCCCTTTCTCATGCACAGATTGTGTGACTTATGCTGCCATAAGGCTGACTTAAGTCACACGAGTGGTCTCCGACCACTGATCCGCTTGTAACCCCTTAATCTCACCCACACTGTACAATTATAATGCTTCACCCCGCCCACCTCAGTGAGCAGAGGGCAAGCCCAGCCCATTTCTTAGTAAATTCCATCATACGGAAGTAAGCACTTTGTGTGTGTAAGTGGGCTAAGATTATTAATTGTGGATCCGGTCCATCATCCTTAATGCATATAATACATCTAATTATTTATACCATTAGAGCAGATCCTAAGATCCTTACAGTAGATCGGATGCACTCACATTAATACCTCTATCCGGCACGTTGGACTGGACAGAGCTGTTATGAAGTCACTGAAGCGAGGACCAGCCAGGTTATTGAATGACAGGTCCAGGGTCCGAAGAGACAGGTTATTATGTATTGCTGGGGCCATCTGTGAGCTGGAGTCATCTGTCAGACTGTTATCTCTCAAACTGTAGTGATACAATAAGAACATTGCAGAGGAATGTTATACAGACAATCTAAGAGACTAATATCGCACCTATTTTATTATTATCACTCCACCTTAAGTTATTGGTGCACCAGGAAAAAGATCATATTAAATATGTTTTCAAAATTTAAAATTTCAAAAAGTGGAAGAAGAAAAGATTAAAATGTACAACTGGGCCAAAAAATGGGGGGATGGGGGAGAGACAGCAGGGAGATGGGGGAGAGACAGCGGGGAGATGGAGTAAGAGAGATAAGGTGAGACTCAGAGAGAAGCTTCTTAAATTACATGAGGGTTTCTTATGATTTCAGCTTGGATTTTATTAAAAGAAACCCTTGCAGTGTTGGCTGGTGTGTGACTTCCATGGACTGGGGTAGAGGAACTTACATCTTGTTGAAGGATCTGATGGTGTTGTAATATATATGGTCAGAACATGCTGTCACCACTATTAAGTAACACTGGAATACTCACTGTAATTCCTCTAGCTTACAGGATGGACTGGACAGAGCTGTCATCAAGTCACTAAAGAGGGGACCAACAAGATTGCTTCCAGTCAGGTTTAGAGTCTTCAGGGAATGGGCATTGCCTAATACTGATGGCAGCTGAAAGCTGGAGCTGTCTATCATTTCACCGTTACAATTCAAACTGCAATAGAAGCATAGAACAAGAAGAAAGACAAAACACCAAATGCATACATTATAAAGAAGAACAATAACTTACAAAGCACAAAAAGTAAAACATCATAATAAAAATTATCCTGAATTAATTAAATTGGATATAATTTGACTATGTAGAATTTTAAAGTAGTAGCAATATACAGAAGAAGTGGAACTATGTATAGAGATGTAGAAGCAGTGGTATAAGGATTTAGAAGTGACAGTATAGAGCTGTAAAAGTGGCAGTATAAAGATGTAGAAGTTGCACTATTGAGATGTAGAAGTGGCACTATAGATATATAGAAGTGGCAGTATAGATATATAGAAGTGGCACTATAGATATATAGAAGTGGCAGTATGAAACTGTAGAAGTAATAGTATAGAGCTGTAGAAGTGGCAGAATAGAGATGCAGATGTGGCAGTAAAAAGATGTAAAAGTGACAGTATAGAGCTGTAAAAGTGGCACTATAGAGCTGTAAAAGTGGCACTATAGAGATGTAAAAGTGGCACTATAGAGATGTAAAAGTGGCACTATAGAGCTGTAAAAGTGGCACTATAGAGATGTAAAAGTGCCACTATAGAGATGTAAAAGTGGCACTATAGAGATATAGAAATGGCACTACAGAGATATAGAAATGGCACTATAGAGATATAGAAATGGCAGTATAGAGATGTAAAAGTGGCACTATAGATATATAGAAGTGGCAGTATGAAGCTGTAGAAGTAATAGTATAGAGCTGTAGAAGTGGCAGAATAGAGATGCAGATGTGGCAGTAAAAAGATGTAGAAGTGGCACTATAGAGATTTAGATGTGGTGATATAAAGATATGGAAGTGGCAATATAGAGATGTAGAAGCATCAGTAAAGAAATATAGAAGTGACAGAATATAGAGGCAGAGGTGGCAGTAAAGAGATGTAGAATTGGTGACATAGAAATGTAGAAGTGACGATATAGATATGTAAAAACATTGGTCTAGAGCTGTATAAAGATGTAGAAATGGTTGTATAGGAATGCTAATGTGTCAGTATAGAGATGTAGTAGTGGCGGCATAGAGATGTAGTAGTGGCGGCATAGAGATGTAGAAGTCGCAGTATAGATATGTAAAAACTTTGATCTAGGGGGGCGTAGCATGACTCGCAATGGAGTAGGTCGCAGGGAGACTGAGCTCCGTGCTAACTCATCCTGGTAACTCATCCTGTAGCACTTTGAAAAGAATTGCTGCCCTGCATCCCACTTACCTCAGCGGAGGCAGCGGGGAGATTCTTGTGGCAGTGCTTGCAGCAGGCGGTCGGCTGGACGAGCAGAGGGTTCCGGGCCCTGGTGGAGAGGCTGTGCTGTGGTCTCTGGCGGCGGCTGTACTGCGGTCTGTGGTGGCGGCTGGACGGTCGCTGCTGGAGTGGATCAGTGAGGTGCAGAGGCTATTTGGGCGTTACGCTGGCCTCCCGGTGGACGCAGGAGTTGGCGGTTCTCTCCTCCCTTATCTCCTGACTGAAAGCTCTCGGCCTGCTTCACGCCGTTTGGCCACGTGGAGAGCGCCATCTTACTTCCTGTCCCTTAGCCTCCTGGATCCAGCTTCTTGTGATGAGCAGTGCCCAGTAAGTGATCCTGTGCAATACCTGGGATCCCCCAGCTAACCTCTGCATTGCAGACTCCCTCTCTGAGGTACCCTACAGTGGATAGCGTCTGAACAACGTATTTCGGAGCAGATTGGGGCGGTAAAGACAGATACTTCAGTGTTAAGGCAAGATATTCAAAAAATCCGCGAGAGGGTTGGAGACCAGAGTTTCTACCCTCAAGGATGTGGTTTCCCCACTACCGGCCCGCATATCGGATCTACAAGCGCAGATGTCCTCCTTCAAAGCCAAACTTAATGATGTGGAGGGGCGGCTGCAGAGGAATAACATTCGGTTTATCGGCTTTCCGGAGAAGTAGAGGGCCCACATCCTGAGGCCTTCTTAGAATCGTGGTTGATACAGCTTTTCGGTAGAGATGAATTTTCTCCACAATTTGCCGTAGAGAGGGCCCATCAAATGCCTGGTCAGAGTCCTCCTCCTGGGGCTTCGCCACGCACTCTCATCACTAGGATCCTTAACTTCAAAGATAGGGATGCTATTCTGCGTCTTGCTCGTTTAAAGGGTCCCTTGATGTTCAACAACCAAAAGATCTCTGCATTTCCTGAGTTTGGGGCTGAGGTCCAACGATCCCGGGCTCAATTCCTACAAGTCAAGAGACTGCTTCGAGATTTACAGCTCCCCTATGGTATGCTGTACCCTTCCAGGCTGCGGGTTGTGGCAGAGGGTCAGGTGCACATCTTCGAATCACCGCGGGCGGCAGCTGTTTGGCTGGATAGACAGGCTCCTGGACCGCGGCAGCTGGACGTTGTGCGGAAGTGACTTGCCCCTCTGTTACCCGCTCTTGGTGGTTTACAATAACAGACCTTTGCTATTTGCTTTGGACTTCTGATGGTGAGACTGTTCTGATCTTATAGTTCAAGTAGCCCACTTGGATGTGAGTTTTCATATCTAAGTTACTTTGCAGTTAGGGAGTAAAATATACATTATGTTCGGGAATGTATATGGGGTGGGATTGTGTTGGGAGGGATTAAGGGGTAATGGGGTTTGTGATCTGTTTTTTTTGTTTTTTTCTTAAAAAGTCAGTAATGCGCTATTATTTACGAATGTTTAATGCTAGGTGTCAACCTGTTGTGTCTTCATTTGACATGTGGAATGCGGCAATATGGTGGAATTGTACCTCTAAAATCCTTTCTGTAGTGTTCATTGGTTGTTACATACATGGCGCACGGCAATAGAACTACCTCACCTATCTCCTTGAATAGCTGGAATGTCCGGGGTATGAATGATCGGGTTAAACGTTCCCTGGTGCTAAAACAAATTAAAGACTATAACCTGGATATAGTGTGCCTTTTAGAAACTCACCTCACGGGAAGTAAATTGATGTCCCTTAAGCGACAATGGGTGGGTAGAATGTTTCATGCCCCCTTTACTATTCATTCTAGAGAGGTTTCAATACTTATTCACAAGAGGGTGGGATTTCAGCTGGAGCATATAAAAATTGATCAACAGGGTCGGTATATTTTCATTTATGCCTTTGTCTATTCCTTACCACTAACTATAGCGGCCATATATATACCACCTCCTTTTTCACCGGTAATTCTCAGTCATTTAGTAGATTTTATGTCACTGGTCCCTGCTTCTCCATTGATATGTATAGGTGATTTTAACATGATAATGGATCCTGTTCTGGATCGTTGGAGGGAGAGTGGTATGGCCTCCGGATATTCCTCTGTTAGGTTCACTTCCATGATGATCGAACTGGGGTAGGTTGATGTGTGGAGGCAAAGAAATCCTTTGGTGTCTAAATATTCTTGTTTTTCCTCCTCACACCGCACCTTCTCAAGGATAGATCTGGCAATGGTGTCTAAATCTCATTTAATGTCAGTAGTGGATGTTAACTATTTACCGCGTGGAATTTCAGATCATGCTCCTATTAAAGTCCTGTGGGATATTGCTCTTCCGAGAGGAGCTTCGTTTTGGAAGCTCAATCCCTTTTGGTTGACCTTGGTGGGGCAGGATACAGCATTGCTAGAGGAGTGGGAGGGGTATTTTAGTAATAATGCAGATCATAGTCCTCCATTTATGGTGTGGGATGCCTTTAAGGTGTATATAAGGGGTTCCCTTATAGCCCGGGTTGCTAAATTTAAAAAGGACTCTAAACAGCAGGAAACTGATCTGCAACAAAACTGTATGTCCTTGGAATCTGTATATTTGAACACCCACTTGGATACCGATAGGGTTGTGTGGTTGAATAGTCAGTAGGCCTATTCCGACTACCTCTTGGCAAAATCTAAAAGAAAACTTTTATTCGCTAACCATACTTGGTATGGCCAGTCTGATAGGTGTGGTAGCTATCTGGCGTACCTGGCCAGGGATGAACGGACTGCTACAGTGATTACTGCTGTGGTGGATTCAGATGGTAAGAGGCAATGCACTGTCCCGGATATCGCTAGAGTGTTTCTAGATCATTTTAAAGCTGTATATGCCTCAAAGGTTTATTATAGTTCTGATGAGCTAGTGGATTTTGTGGCTGGTATCCCTCTGCCCAAACTGTCTCAGGCTGGTCAGTCTTTTCTTAATTCCCCTATCACTGAGGATGAAATAGAGACTGCAATCAGTTCTTTTCCCCAAAAAAAGGCACCAGGCCTGGATGGTATTCCCATTGAATTATATAAATTACACAGAGATTTTTTTGTACCCAGTCTTTATGACTTATTTAGCCAATTGCAAGATGGAGGTACCCTTCCTACAGCCATGAGTAAAGCTCTAATCATAGTGTTGTTGAAACCTGGGAAGGATCCTGCATTGGTGGACTCTTATAGGCCCATTTCGCTTCTCACCACTGATATTAAAATATTTGCTAAAATCCTGGCCATTCGGCTCACTCAGGTGGTAGAAGAATTAATACATCCTGACCAGAAAGGGTTCATGCCTAGAAAATCCACTTGCATTAACCTGAGACGGTTGTATACTGTACTGCAGATGCGGCATCCGGAGAAGATGGAGGGGGCGGTGGTCTCTCTGGATGCCACGAAAGCATTTGACTCTGTGGAATGGAGCTATTTGTGGCAGGTGATGGAAAATATGGAACTGGGTCCCCAGTTCATTTGCTGGCTTAAGATCTTGTATTATGCGCTTCTTGCCAGAGTGTCCGTCAATGGGTTCATTTCTTTGAGTTTTTCATTGGGCAGGGGAACCACTTGCGTGCTCTATAAGGGATATGTTATCGATTAAAGGAATTGTAGCAGGGGGGGTCAGAGAAGAAAATAGCTCTGTATGCCGATGACCTATTATTATTCCTTGCGGATACACAGGGCTCATTGGCTGCTTTGCTCCAAGTGGTTAATAAATTTGGTGTCTATTCAGGACTTTTAATTAATTGGGGTAAATCGTATATAATGCCTTTTAATGGTCCAGTTTCGGGGGTCGGTTCGTCTGCTTGCCTATTACAATGGACCTCCCAATTCAAATATTTAGGTATCCTAATTTCCAATAATATGTTTGATTTTTGTCCTCTTAATTTATTACCTCTTATTGACAACCTGGAAGTCAGAATGAAGGTCTAGAGTAAGCTGCCTCTTACAGTTATGGGTAGAGTCAATTTGCTCAAAATGAAAGTTCAGCCTAAACTGCTTTATGTATTTCTTCAATCACCCCTTCTGATAAAACGGAACGTCTTTCATAAGCGTAACTCCCTTTTCATCTCCTTTGTGTGGGGAGGTAAGCGAGCTAGAATAAATAAGGAAAATGTATGTAGGCCTAGGGAGCAAGGAGGTATGGCGCTCCCGAATCTTTATTTGTATTATTGCGCGGCTCAGCTACTGCATTTGAGGGACTGGATTGTGGAAGCCTCTCATGGGGAGTTAACTAGGACCCTGGTGGGACAGGCGGGATATAACCATTCACCAGCAAAAGCCTTGTTGTCCGGTTCCTATCATGGTAAATCTGCACCCCTTATTCTCCAGGCGCAGAAGGTGTGGAGGTGGGCATATAAACTATTTGGGGGTAAGGGCATTGATCCTGCCACTCCGTTATGGTGAAACTCTCAGTTTTCTCACTTTAAAGATTTTGAGGGTTCAGGGGTTTGGCATAGGTGGGAGGTGGATACCTTTCATCAATTATTTGGTGAGTCAGGTTTTAAAACATTTGTACAGCTTCGGGCTGAATTCTTAATTCCTAAGTCCATGTGGTTCAATTATTTTAGACTTAAGCTTGCTGTTACGGCTCAGTTTGGTAACTTATGCCCTCCCCTATCAGTATCTCCAGTTAGGGCTATGTTATTAGAGGTTGGAGAGGAGCATGCGATTTCTAGTATTTATTCATCACTGACTGCGGCGCTACCGGAGACATCCCTGGATCGTATCAGGCTGCAATGGATGGAGGACATTGGTCCGCTCGATGATGAGGAGTCTGAAGGACTTCTGAGTAGCTCTCAGGGCCTAACTGCTAGTATTAGGCACCAACAAATTCAAGTTTACATTATACATCGTGCTTATCTTACACCTGCTAGATTGGCTAGGATTAATAGTTCCCACCCAAATATATATCCTAAATGTGGGGGTTCTGAAGCTCATTTCTTTCACTTGCTCAGGATGTGTCCGCAGATACAAAGGTTTTGGAAAACGGTTATTACTGTTATAAGACGTACAGGGGTGGCTTTTCCGACTAGTGACCCAAAATGGTGCTTATTTTGTATAGGTCTTGAGGATCATTTCATCCGAATTCGACAAAAGTATGTTGGTTTTCTATGTATGTGGGCCAAGGTGTGTATTGCTAGGTTCTGGTGCTCTCCGGACCCTCCTTCGCTTGGAGACTGGATACGAGTTGTAAATACATCCCTGAGTCACGAAAAATTCATTTATACAAGTAAGGGCCTCACGCATATGTTTCATAAGATTTGGGATGACTGGATAAATTCCGAGTACTATGGGGGCTCTTCGTCTGAGGATCCCCTTTCTGATTGATGTCTTATGCACTTCTGGTTATATGTGTGCATTCCATGCTTTTCCATATATATGTAATAAGCAAAGGTTGCACCTAATTGTATTTACGATTTACTGTTCCTGTTTCGTGTCTTCATTAATTTTGTGCAATCAAGCAAATCTGTTTGCTGTTAAATGAGATATGACGCAATTTGGATGTTGATGTGAAGTATTAGTTGTATTGCTGACTTAAAAAATTCAATAAAAATAATTTGAATAAAAAAAAAAAACTTTGATCTAGAGCTGTACACATGGCAATATAGAGATGTAGATGCCAGTATGGAGCTGTAGACGTGGTGATAGAGAGATGTAGAAGTGGTTAATTAGAAATTTAGAAGTAGCCATATAGAGATGTAGAAGTGGCAGTATACAATTGTAGACGTGGCTGTATAGAGATGTAGACATGGCAGTATAAAGATGTTGTAGTGGCGGCATAGAGATGTAGACGTAGCAGTATAGATATGTAAAAACGTTGGTCTAGAACTGTAGACGTGGCGATATGGAGATGTAGAAGTGGTTGTACAGGATCGTAGAAGTAGCCAATCAGAGATGTAGAAGTGTGATATAAAAATGTAGAAGTGGTTGTGCGGGAATGTAGAAGTAGCAATACAGAGATGTAGAAGTGATGATATAGAGACGTAGAAGTGGTTGTACAGGAATGTAGAAAAAGCCATTCAGAGATGTAGAAGTGGTGATATAGAGATGTAGAAGTGGTTATACAGGAATGTAGAAGAAGCCATTCAGAGATGTAGAAGTGGTGATATAGAGATGTAGAAGTGGTTGTATAGGAATATAGAAGTGGCCATACAGAGATGTAGAAGTGTGATATAGATATGTATAGGTGGTTGTATAGGAATGTAGAAGTGGTTGTATAGGAATGTAGAAGTGTGATATAGATATGTAGAAGTGGTTGTATAGGAATGTAGAAGTGGCCATGCAGAGATGTAGAAGTGGTGATACAGAGATATAGAAGTGGTGATACAGAGATATAGAAGTGGTGATATAGATATGTAGAAGTGGTGATACAGAGATGTAGAAGTGGTGATATAGAGATGTAGAAGTGGTGATACAGAGATGTAGAAGTGGTGATACAGAGATATAGAAGCGGTGATATAGAGATATAGAAGTGGTGATATAGAGATGTAGAAGTGGTGATACAGAGATGTAGAAGTGGTGATACAGAGATGTAGAAGTGGTGATATAGAGATGTAGAAGTGGTGATACAGAGATATAGAAGTAGTGATACAGAGATATAGAAGTGGTGATACAGAGATATAGAAGTGGTCATATAGAGATGTAGAAGGGGTGATACAGAGATGTAGAAGTGGTGATACAGAGATGTAGAAGTGGGGACATAAAAATGTATAAATGATCATTTTGAGATTTAGAAAGGTGAATGTAAGAAATGTAAGAAAATAGAATATTTATGCCTGAAACACTGTGAGAAGCCATTCTATAGGTCCTATCAGCCTTTTCATGCACTGCTCCTTAGAGTCTTTATGAAGGCTGATACTGTTACTGATCACATAGAGGGCCACGTGTAGTGTGTGTGAGCATATTAATAGCACTATGAAGGCCCAGAAAATGTTATATGTTATAATGATTTGTAGGCATATGGACAAACCCCATCTTACATTCTTAGGGGGCTGCAGGGAGTTCTGCCCGGGACTAGGGGCATGTACGTGAAAAGTATTCAATGTCAAAGAATACACCAGTACAACACTTGCTTATGGACTCGTATCTTCTGGCCTTGGTGCAGGTATGTACTCAGACATAACGGAAGCTGGGCGGTGTTTAAAAATGTTTCATGTTTCAATGCATACATAATGTATAAATAAACGTCTACATTGGGCCCCGAGCATATTGCTATGTTTCTAATCCCTAAATCAATATGCCATTCATTTTCTCTGCCCTTCACTTTCCTGTATTCTTATATGTCTAAACTTTCACATTATGAGTTGTACATAAAATAGACATTTATGCCACATAAACCCGTCCCGCTCACATTAACTCCTGTATCCGGCAGGTGGGACTGGTCAGAGCTGTCATGAGGTCACTGAACTGCGGACCCTCTAGTCTGTTGTCGGCCAGGTTCAGTTTCCTGAGGGATGGGCTGGTACGTATTGCAGCTGCTAAGTGAGGGCAGGAGCGATGTGTCAGAAGACCACCAATCAAACTGCAAAGGAAAATATTAAAAGACACAAGAAATTGTTTGAAATGAATATGCCCAACAAACCCTTAGAGCTTGTCAGTGAATATCTAGCTTGTGTTGGAGAAATCATTGGGCCTGTGTTCAGAATATGCACTCAGGTCCAAGCTATTTCACCCCCTCCGACACCGACAACCCCCCTTACTCCCCATGTTCAGAAGAGAGATATTTTAAGGATTTAGATCTTGTCAATTCTCCTAAAATGTCCTATGATTCCTGAAGTTCTGTTAGCACTCTCAGGGGTATATTTGCTAAAGTCGATTTAGCAAAAAAAAAAAAATCTCCCGGGACTTTGCTGGCGATTATGCCATCGCCGTATTCACTAAAGGCAAAGTCCCGGGACTTTAGTCTTTTGCAAAATCGACCCAGACAAAAATCGTCCAGATGTTTTTCATATAAAAAATACAATTCGCCGTATTCACTAAAGGTCTTAAAGACCACGTATATGCAATCTACGTTGCAACAAGTAACGTAGATTACGTTACAGAATTACTGCGCATGCGCAGTAGAACATATCAGAAAACTCCGGCCACATATGCAATGCGGCCAGAGCTCTGCATACGGCCGAGAGAGAGAGAGAGAGAGAGAGAGAGAGAGAGAGGAAATTTATACCCTCAACTCATGCACTAAGAGCGTTATCAATCCAATAACTTAGTGAAGTAAGTACCCCTAACATTTACATGCTTCTGTCTCATAGAGAACTTCTATACTCACATTAATTCCTCTATCTGACATGTGGGGTTGGACACAGCTTCCATCAAGTCACTGAAGTGTGGGCCCTCCTGCCTGTTATAAGACAGGTCTAGAGTCCTCAGGGACCGGTTACCGCGTATTGCAGATGTCAACTGGGCACAGGAAATGTCTGTAAGGCCGTTATCACCCAAGCTGTAAATAGTGAACAGAGCATAATGTGAAACCTGGTGCTAACAGAACCTCTATCAAAATTATTGTTTTGTATATATATATAT
>WWET01002845.1:55795-67513 GCA_011038615.1 Limnodynastes dumerilii | reverse complement strand
GGACTGCAGAGACATGATGGGGAAAATGAGGGGCTGCAGAGACATGATGGGGATACTGAGGGCTACAGAGACATGATGGGGATACTAAGGGCTGCAGAGACATGATGGGGATACTGAGGGCTGCAGAGACATGATGGGGAACTGAGGGCTGCAGAGACATGATGGGGATACTGAGGGTTGCAGAGACATGATGGGGAAATTGATGGGCTGCAGAGACGTGATGGGGATACTGAGGGCTGCATCGACATGATGGGGTGCTGAGGGCGGCAAAGACATGATGGGGTAATGAGGGCTACAGAGACATGATGGGGATACTGAGGACTACAGAGACATGATGGGGATACTGAGGGCTGCAGAGACATGATGGGGATATTGGGGGGCTACAGAGACATGATGGGGATACTGAGGGACTGAAGAGACATGATAAGGATAGTGAGGGGCTGCAGAGACATGATGGGGATAGTGAGGGACTGCAGAAACATGATGGGATATTGGGAGACTTGAGACACATTAGGGGGAGTACATGCAAGGGAGAGAGCTTGGATGAATATATACACTGTATACACACACAAACTGGATAACTAAATGCTTACAAGACTGTGCTTCTACTGTATTATTGTTACAAATGTTTTCTGTTTTGTGACTGCATTGCATTTTGTGACTGTTTTTTAACTGCATTCAGGTTACAAGAATGTTGAATTTATTGTACAGTGGTCAGAAGGATGCAGTCTGTATTATAAGGTGGCCTGTATGGTATAGCGGTCACTAGGATAATGGGCCTGATCCAGAACAACACTTCGGAGCGAATTTACGCCTGGCAGAGACGTAAAATCGCTGTTTTGTACGCACTACGCATGCGCACCATAGAAAATACGCACATTAACGTAGCGTAAATGTGAACGTATGGGCCATTCACGTATGTGTCACGTAAATACTTACGTGTGGGCGTGCCAATTTTACGTTTCAACAAAATACGTGTGAAATACGTGAAGTAGGCGGGGGGTTGTATTTAAAGTGTACAGTATGGGCGTGCTTAGCTGCGTAAATTCGTCTAGGCCATACGTACGTGTGCGTATGACTGCGGTTACGTTGGAAAAAGTTAAGGTAGGGTTTGGAAAGCGTATCTTAACAAAATACGTCCGTGCAAGGGGTGTGCTGAGGGCAGTGTAACGAATTTACGAGCACGAAAATACGCTCCGCGAATAAACGTACGGCAAACGTAGTTCTGGATCTACCCCAATGTCTGTAAGGTATGTTTCCCTAGGATATATAGTCTCTATTGTGTTGCAGTTTTTAGGATGAAATGGGATTTGTATAGTGGAGACTAGAATGCTGCCTGTATTGTATAGTAGCGGCATACTCTAGTAACTATAATGATAAATTGTTAAACAGGTAGGCGCAAATTTTAAGTTTGCAGGGACACCCTAGCCCCAGCTCTGATTCTTGTAAACTCTTTCCAGGATATAATCTGTATATCTGGAATAAAGATCTCGCCATCAGAAATATACTCGAAGGAACAAGAATTACATTTACCAAGGCCATTGTAACAAAGGACATTTAAAGATTTAGTGACGTGTTTGAGACTTCCCTTGTGGGCTTTTATATGTCCTGAGTGTTTTAGGACTGTAAACGTTTCATATATAATAAAGATACAGTTGTATGTATTGCCCTGCCTGTGTGATCATGAACTCTGGACAGTGGAGATTTCTGGCCCCCTGTGTCCTGACAAATATGTTCATACCTCCACTGCAAGTTTACTACGAGATTTCAGTTCCCTCAGGAGCCTCTGATGGTTCAATGACTCCACAGTGTAGATCAAATCATCTCTGAAATACTCATAGATTGTCCTCAGCACAGAGTCTTCCCACGTATACAGCTGCCGTCGAAATGCTTCAATGTCACCTATATAATGAAAGGGACAGCTGTAATGGGGATAACTGCAGAGGGAATGAATAAGAAAATGCTGCTTTTCCCCATTGTAACTTGCCACTTACTCTCCATTTTCTGCTTGTAGAATTAGTCATTAAAGCTCCTTATGGCTGTGTTTCAGGATCTAGGAAACAGATGAAGGGAAAAGCTTTACTTGTTATATGAAGTTGTCCACACTGATCGTGATGGATATCCACCAATCAGAGAGCTAGGAAGGGTCCCACACAGATTGGTGGATGGTCAGAGCTATTCATTAATCAATGTAAAACAAGGAGATGGAGAGAAAGTATGAGCGATGGCAGGAAAGGAGAGGATAACCTGGGGTCTGATCTGGTCTTATCAGTGAGAGCAGAGAAGCATCTAATACAAAAACAATATTATGTACATACATAGAGAGCAGAGATCTTATCCACACAATGAGCTTTGATTCCAGTTGCAGATTCTGCAGTTTATATAACAGTCTGGGATTTGGCTCAGTGTCATAAGCCTTACTCAAGTCTAGATAAGCCGTGTCTACAGCTCTCCATTCATCTACTCATTTAGTCGCCTATGACCAGATCCAGAACTAAGAATGCGCAGTGCTCATAAGTCTCTGCAAGAGGATTACTTACGATATATGTTGTCATATATTTCATATGAAAAAGGGAATGGCAAGCACTAGTAGAATAATATAATATAGTAAAAAAAAAACATTTCTAAAGCTCCGGTTAATAAAAGAAAAAGGATTACACTTTATTACAAAACACACAGTATAAAAACATTATTACAAATTCAATTTGGCACAAGGAAAAGGGTTCCAAGGGTAACTGAATTCACACCTCTTACTCATATCATCAGTTAGGAGCGTGTTAGGTAAAGAGCTAACAAATTGTTAATACTTGTTCTAAAGAAAAAGCCTCTAATTCGCAATTTTACACTTTCATCGGGTTTAGCTTTTCCACACATCGATTCAGCTTTGAATATAAAGAACAGCATTTCTATTGATCATTTGGAGATTCAGGTTAACTACATACTGAAACCGGAGCATCTAGCTTCTGTATCCGCTACTTGCTAAACAACGTGGCCACTTCCATCTTGCTGCACAGCGGTTAACATCGCACCACCTACAGCTGACACCGGACCACAACTCCCCATGGAGGGGGGATAGTGTTGACCGTGTCAACCTCTATAACTTGGACTCCGCAAACACAGTTTAATTGGACTATCAGCGGTAACTATTTTGCATATTTCATTTACATGCAGCCTGTTTCTCATTTCGTTATCGAATACTCCTGTGTGGACATAAACTTACCCCCTTGTCTCAACTCAAACTTACTGTGCCTAAGGACAGTTTTCATCCAACTTCACCTACAATCATTGTGCAAAGGACAATTCGTGTAAATTACACATTTGCACGGCAGTTCATTTAAGTAATCTATTTTATTAAGTCTGTATCTGTTTCAGTGTGTGTGTATATATATATATACAGTTTTATATGTGTTATTTACCTAATTAATAACCTTTATTAATAAATATTTTTAATATCCATCAGTTTCTATTCCATATATTTTCAGTTATCTTGAATTAAATATACAAAGTAACAATATAATATTTACAGATAGATACAATTTATTCAAGTGCTGGTTTAACCTTTCTGGGTACTTTTTCCTATTTTTTATTTAGGTTACTTGTATTCCCAATAATTACCAGCTGCTTATAAATATTGATACACGGTTCTGGCTAGCGCTGTCTTTTTTTCATGTTAATAAGTGAGGGGGGGGGGCCAAGAACTTGTTGTACCCAAAAGTCCTCTTGACGGCCCTGGGTATGCATCTGTGAAATTGTACTTGAGATGTGATGATTCTTACAATGTCACTGAGGATTGCACGTCCCTATCATCATGGAAATTCCTGTGTACACACTCTACCAATATATCAGATCATCATCATCTCTCCTAACCATCCACAAAACAATCGTGACCCCGTACACACTGTACAGATATCTGTCTATGCTGCAAGGAGATGCCAGAAGAGTACATACAGGTGTACCTGTGTACACACATTTGTCCAACATCTTACCATCGGTGATCATGATTTTTAGGAAGCTCCTAAATTCAAATCAGCAAATTCGACCTGCTTAATAACAATGGAGCGTGTTCATACATAAAAGTGAAATAATTACGCACGGATTCGCAAAAATACACACCTAAGAAGCAAAGCAACTCCCATGACACTCTCTTGGTAGTTATGGATTTTAGCAGATTTCCGCCATAGGGCAACCTTTATTCTCTGTATATTTGTGCTTAAGTACGTGCAAATTGAAGTCCGTGCCTAATGGATTGCCTTGCCGTAATCCTACATAGCTTGGGTAAAAAAAGTTACTACGCATGCGCAGTTTATCCGATCCTAAAAATACGCACGGAAAAGCAGCACTTTGTTAAGTGTAAATACGGTCCAACAAACCTTGATCACACTCTCACAATATCAGATCAAATAGTCACAAATCACATGATTACAGGATAGATGATAATTGGATAGGTGTGTGCCCAGCTGTAGCGTTAGATAATGGATGAAACATAGCCTCCAATATTACTGAGAAGTCCCTGTCTTATAGTTTGTGTTACACAAAGTTCATTATCGTAAGGTGTAATCTATGTGGCACCTATATTAATAAAATATTATTACTTACATAAATAATCACATACTTGTTACTAGTAAATCCACATTGCAGAACTTACCAGGTCCACAATGTACGTCTAGAAATTGCAGGTTCCGGTATGTGTCTCATATCATGTCTGAAACAGTTTCCTAAAAGCTTAAACACTACAGCAGCAAATACTCTTTACATTAAAAAAATGTGCAAAATGTTTGAATGAATGAAATTCCACCAATATTCGAGGTGTGATCCCCAGTGTAACACCAAAGGCTCTCATTTAGAGGACCTCGGACACCTCTGATCTCTTCTTATTCCTTGTGTAGTTTTAAGTGTTTGCCAAGAATTCTCTGGTGTGAAAGTCCAGCTATTGTCCTCTCTGTCAGTAATCTGTCTGTAATCTTTACTGCTTACCATAGAAAACATTTATATTTTTTTACACAGTTAACTATTTTTATGATTTCTTATTGCTGTACTTTACCCAACTACAAGTGCAATTTGTCTTATCAGGAGTCTCTTCTAACCAATAATAAGAGCACAAGAAGTAAAGAAATAACATACCATTAATGGCACACAATATAAAAATAAACTTTAAACTTGCAATGCAGGTGACCAATATAAAACAATTAGACATGCAAATCACCGTGACATATATAAAGCAGCCTCTGATGTACGTAATTCCAACACTGTAATTCCAGGAATTGAGATATCTCCATAGAACACCGATAAACTCACAGTAATTCCTGTATCCGGCATGTTGGACTGGACAGAGCTGTCTTTAAGTCACTGAAGTGATGTCCAGACAGGTTATTACCAGACAGATCCAGTGACCTCAGGGACTGGTTATTACTCACTACAGAGGAAAACTGGGGACATGATTCCTCTGTTATTCTACATACCTCCAATCTGTAGTAACTGCTGCATGTTCTTATCATTTTGCCTGTGAATTACCTGTCGTCCATGATATAATTAGCTGTCAGTGAGAGTGTGACAGTCGCTGCAGCACAGCAATAGGGGATTGCTTGTCACTGATTCAGCAAACATAAAGTAACTTTTGGCTGTCTCTATTTCTGAAAGGAGGCCATCATTGCGGGGACTGCAACCGGTCCAGAGGACTGGAAAATAGCAAATGTCATCCCAATAGCAAATGGAATTGGGGGATGTGGGTGCACGGGGCGCTGAGGATAAAAATATTATAAATGAATAGAGCACAGAGCATGTGAAAAACTTTGTATAAAGTGCGATAGTGCCTATTTGGGGACTAAATAAACGATAACAACTAGAAATATAATACAACAGAAAAACACAAAAAATACAATATGAAACTCCAAAGGCAAGTATGCTGGGTGGATTAAGAGATGTATGAAAAATAAACACAACCGCACATATAGAGTATAAAGTGCAAAGTGCCTATTAATAGCCAAATAGTAAACATTGCCTTGAAAAAGATCTTTTGTATTCGAAACGCGTCAGTGGTGCATACTGCAAAGGAAGGAGATCAGCTGTTTGTCTACTTCATCTGCACCGTTTTGTTTTGGTCGATGCCAGGACTTTAACAATCCAGACCGAACGGTGCAGCCTGCGGAGGGTAGTGCGACTCTCCTTACCGCTTTTTGTATTTTATTTGTGTCTTTTTATATTGTTTCTAATTTCAATAATTTAATAATCTCACTGCAGATTAAAAACACCTTCCACGAGGAGAAGGGAGTGCTCCTCTGTCCCTGCATTTGGCAGGAGGAGGCGTGTCATCAGAATTGACAGGACGTCAGGGAACCCGTGTATTGAACGATTGCTTAAAGAACGGTCTGAACCTGTTCTGTCTTTCATTTTCACCATCTATCACCATGACTTTGGCCTGTATAGTAGGAGACTTTATTCATCCTGTCAGACCTTTTTTATGCCCAGGCTATATAGAACTGTGAGTGCCATCATTCATTATTGGATTAATAAGTTTTTGTGATTTATATGACTGTGTTGCTCTCATAATTAATTAATTTAATTCATTCCTTGAAGATCCAATACATTGCTCCTGAGACTACTTTTAAAAAAAATTATTTATAAATGAATTATAGACCCTATGTATTATTTTTTTTTGCCCATTTGTGAATTCTTTGCATATTACCATAGCATTCTTATTGAATCTTATTGCACTTCATTTATTTACCTATTTAGACATTACTCTTTTTTTTTTGTCAGTAGTATATTTTAGATATTTATTATTGTTAATTAGTGCCTGCACATTGCACTTTGTTTTTCATTCATTCATTCATTGTTCTTTGAAGGAAGATAACATACTCATCACATGGCTATTAATAGGCACTTTGCACTTTATACTCTATATGTGCGGTTCTGTTTATTTTTCATAGATCTCTTAAAGCACCCAGCACACTTGCCTTTGGAGTTTTTTGTGTATTTTTTGTGTTCTTCTGTTGTATTAGATTTCTAGTTGTTATTATCGTTTATTTAGTCCCCAAATAGGCACTCTCACACTTTATTCAAAGTTTTTCACATGCGCTGTGACTCTAAATTTTAGTCTATTAATGTATAATATTTTTATCCTCAGTGCCCCGTGCACCCACATCCCCCAATTTCACATTGTTTTGTCAGAGAGTGTAGGTGAACCCTCTGTGGTGTCTGAGGCAGCTTTATACACATAGGTATCGCCTGGTGTTCACATCGGGTGTGGGTCTCCGGTTAGAAAATCCAATTTTCGAAAATTTGAATTTAGAAAAAAAAATTTCCGAATGCGAATTCTCGCCAATAATGCTAGAATTCGATATATGTATACACATACATGTTTCTATTTATAACAGGCTTAAATTATAACCATTCCAAATAGAAAGTCTATATTTCGATTACTACTTAATTTAGAATAGTGTAAATTTCGAAACTGGCCAAACTAGAATATGTTTGATTTACTAAAATCTGAATTTTGAAAAATCTTATTTATAATGTTATATTTCGTGAAAAATCTTATTTTCGAGACGCTCGATTTGCGATAAAGGTGTAAATCGTATAGCAGTTATACTTCTGATTCTATATTAGAAAGCTCTGAATTTCGAAAATTCATAATTTAGAAACACACCACGCGATTATATTTTATGCGAAAATTCTAGATTTCAAAACGTTAGTTATGCGATTTTATTTAAATATGCGAAAATAAATGCTTTAAAGCCGCATTCTATATGGATTTATTACAAATTTGATGTTTTACATTGCGATAGTAAAGCTGGCCATACACTAGGACGATTATCGGTCCCAGCAGGGGGTGGGCCGATAAACAGGACGATTTTCCGCAAGGGAAATGTCCTGTTATTGGCACCATACACCTCCTCTTCTGGGACCGATAATCCTAGCAGAAGAGGGGAGGGGGAGGCAGATAGGGATATGCCGAATCCACGCTTCACACAGTGTGGGTACAATTCCCTGCAATAGACACTTCTGCAGATTTATGCACTATGCTGCTCTGACAGCTTTGAAGATATACTTCTAAGCTGTCAGAGCAGCTTTGTACATAGCTCTGCAGCAGTGTCTATTATAAGCATAGGGAGCCATTCAGCTTGCTGATTGGCTCTCTTAAAATATCAGGCGCTAGCTGAACATGCTGAAAGATCAAGTAATCGCACCAGAGCGTTTCTGGTGTGTTTATTTGACGTTTCAAAAGTTGATCTGTATCATACACTAGAGCGATTATTTGCCCGATCACCCAATAATTGGAAGATCGGGCCGATAATCGCCTGGTGTATGGCCAGCTGAAGTCATATTTAATGTATTAGAATTCCATAAACATGAACAAATGCATATAAATATATTTGCTCCAGTTAGCGAATTTTCGCAAATAACGGTGAAAAATTCGCTATTTTTATACGCACATTATTGCTTTGAGTTAACGTATGTTTTGGTGGCAGGGATCAACAATACATCCATATGAAGGGAGGGGGTCAGTGCTCTAGTATTAATGCATAGATAATAAACCACAGATAATTATCCACACTTCACATAACGCATTTTCTAATGATCACTGTCTGTACTACTCCTTCAATTTATGTATATGTATGTGCTATGCTGCTCTGAATGCTGTAAATTATACATTTATAGTTGTCAGTAAAGCTTTTAACACAGATATAAAGCAGCAGCAAGCTGATTGACTCTTTTAAAATATCGTCTGCTTTCTCCCAATAGACTACAATTTACTTGACAATTTACCCTTCTCAAAACACGCAGTTCAGCGTATGTGTAGCGGGACACATTCACTAAGCAGCGTTCGTTGAGAACAGAATATTCTGTGAATAGCAGCCTTATGTTTGATAGAATGGTCTTCAATCTTGCAGTAACTTTTATGTTTTTAAATGCATGTTGTTGTCATGTGCTGTGTGCAATGTTGCTATGCTGAACAACTGTGCTTCTACATTGTATTGAGTATTGTTAAATCTGTCCCCATTTTATTCTATAACGTTCGTATATGTAGTGAATATTTTTCTCTACATTTTCTAAATGCTTTATAATGAAATAATTTTGTTTTCAATATAAACATCATCTTTTCAAGTAAACTCTGTTTTAATAAAAGTAAATATTTGTAATTTTATGGCTGTATTGTGTTCTACATTGTTTTTGTGAATATTTTTTTTTTATTTGTATACAAGTACATATTTAACAGTAATACCTGTATTATCCCCTCTGTTTTTAATTTTTTTATTTTTTTTTATGTCTTAATTATTTTTTACATTTTATTATACATTTCAACTAATACATGATACACATTTATTCTGTAAATATTACATTTATTGTAGTCTAATTTCATATGCCCTTGAAGTTTTAACATTTAGAATGTCAATGAAACTTCTATTATAAATAGCAGACACAATGGGCCTGATCCAGAACAACGCTTCGGAGCGAATTTACGCGTGGTGGAGACGTAAAATCGCGGTTTAGTACGTACTGCGCATGCGCACCATAGAAAATACGCACATTAACGTAGCGTAATTGTGAACATATGGGCCATTCACATATGTGTTACGTAAATACTTACTTGTGGGCGTGCCAATTTTACGTTTCAACAAAATACGTGTGAAATACGTGAAGTAGGCGGGGGGTTGTATTTAAAGTGTACAGTATGGGCGTGCTTAGCTGCGTAAATTCGTCTAGGCCATACGTATGTGTGCGTATGACTGCGGTTACGTTGGAAAAAGTTAAGGTAAGGTTTGGAAAGCGTATCTTGACAAAATACGTACGTTCAAGGGGTGTGCCTAGGGGAGTGTAACGAATTTACGCACACGAAAATACGCTACAAGAATAAACGTATGGCAAACATAGTTCTGGATCTACCCCATTGTCTGTAGTTCATGTAATTAACTTCAGTGATATATGCTTTTTCTAACTTTTTTTATTTTTATTTTAAACAATCCCTAGACATATTTCATTGTTTGTTTAGTATAATAAAAAGTAAATGTAGATTGTATTCAAATGTTTTTTGATAGTTGATGTAATAGATTTTTATTATTTAAAGACATATGTAGAATGAATTTTAACTACATATGTTCTTTGTGCATTGCATCCAAAATTATTTTTTACCATACACATACATGCTTTGTACTTTAATTCCTTGTTACATTTTTCATTTTAAATGATAAAAGTATGTCCTATGTTGTTCTTTTTGTTGTATGTGTTTGGTTTTATGCTACATAATACATTTTTGTGTTACTCATAACTATTGGTCATTATTACAATTACTACCAGAATTATATAATGTCTGTATCACACTTTTCATGATATATATCAGTGCATTACTCAATATGTGTAATCTAGTATGACATACATGTGTTAGACCATAGTGATATATTTTTAAAACATATATTTATGTTCTAGTTTATGATTACCATGTATATTATTATGTATAACATAATAAAACTATAGATGATTTTAAAAATGGAATTCAAACAATATTAACATTTTAAACAAAAACCAAACATTTATTTAAAATAAAAAAGCAACTAGGTTGATGTTGGTGGTGGGGGTGGTAGGGGTGGTGGGGGGTAAGATATAAAGATATAAACTTATGCAATATACAACATTCTTGCACTTCTGCCTCTCATTGGGCCTGATCCAGAGGTACGATGTAGCGCTGAGCGTACTAACGCTCAGCGTTACATCGCTGACTCCCTCTTGCACTCCCCCTGTGCGGGCGTATGGCCCCTTCCTTACTCCGGCTGAAGGCTACCCTAACTTCAGCCGGCGTAAAGAAGGGGCCATACGCTAGCAACATTTGTACTTGGATCAAAAACTGGTTGGAGAATAGGGAACAGAGAGTTGTGATAAATGGAAATTATTCTAATTGGTCAAAAGTTTTAAGCGGTGTACCTCAAGGTTCTGTGCTGGGACCAGTCCTTTTTAATATATTTATTAATGACCTTGGTGATGGTTTAGAGGGCAAGTTTTCCATTTTTGCAGATGACACTAAACTATGTAAGGTAATAGAATCTGAGCAAGATGTAGCGTCCTTGCAGAGGGACTTGAGTAAACTAGAGGATTGGGCGACCAAATGGAAGATGAGGTTTAACATAGATAAATGTAAGATTATGCATTTAGGGATCAAAAACAAGCATGCAATCTATAAATTAAACGGGGTAAATTTAGGAGAATCTTTAATGGAGAAGGATTTGGGAGTGCTTGTGGACAATAGACTTAGCAATAGTGCTCAATGCCAAGCAGCAGCTGCAAGGGCCAATAAAGTATTAGCATGCATAAAAAGGGGAATAGATGCAAGGGAAGACTGTGTAATTTTGCCACTATATAAAGCATTGGTGAGGCCTCATCTAGAATACGCAGTTCAGTTCTGGGCACCAATCCATAAAAAAGACATATTGGAACTAGAAAGGGTTCAGAGAAGGGCAACAAAATTGTTAAAGGGTAGGGAGTCATTGAGCTATGAGGAAAGGCTAGCCAGTTTAGACATGTTTACTTTAGAAAAGAGACGTCTAAGAGGAGATATGATCAATATATACAAATACATCATGGGTCAATACAGAGAACTTTCAAAGGAACTTTTTACCCCAAGGACTGTACACAGGACAAGGGGGCACCCACTAAGGTTAGAGGAAAAGAAGTTTCACAACCAGCAAAGGAAAGGGTTCTTCACAGTAAGAGCAGTCAGGATGTGGA
>WWET01002845.1:41158-55247 GCA_011038615.1 Limnodynastes dumerilii | reverse complement strand
CGCTACTATGGACGCCCGATCTACGATCAGGCGTTTCCATAGTGACGCCGGGCAACATCTGCCCGGCGCATGCGCATTGCGCTTACGGCCACCGTACTAGCGACGGCGGCCGTAGCTCTGGATCAGGCCCATTGACACTTTAATTAATAGGATTTCTGGGGTTTTGATGGGCTTGGAAGAGCCGAGGCTTTACTGCAATATATATTTTAAATATAGGCCTGGATTCAGAGCTACACTTACACCTTTTATTAGGTGCAAGTGTAGACCTGAGCAATAGCATGTTGAATTACAAGGGATGGCTGCTTTAAATTGCAAAAACAGAAATAAAATTAGGATGTGAAGTTTCTTAGCTTAACTCTATTTTATAGAATAAACATAAAACTATGCAGTATTTTAGTTCTATGTGTAAAAGTAATGTATGTTCCCTGCATGCAAATTAGTAAAAAAATATTTAACACCCCTTACTTTGAATAATGGTTTAGCCGAGCTGTAGACTTGCACCTATAAAAAGGTGGAAGTACAACTCTGAATCAGCCCCATAGTACTTTTCGTTAGTTTGAATTAATTTTTTTGTAAAGACCACATTTTAACCTTTTTAAAATGAGATCTTTGTTACTTGTCAATAAGTATATTTCAGTATACACATGGGCCTTATTTTTATCTTCATATGTTGTTATATTACTGTAGACAGTCACCCACCATAGGCTTTTCTGTCTTTGGTAGTTTGTTGTGTTTAGGGATTTATATGTGTATTTGGTCTTTTAGAACTAAATGTGTAGACAATTTCATATTTACTTCCACATTATCACAACGTTCTTTCTTTTATAATGATAATATGTTACTGGATGTATGACAGCAATTGCTATGGTCATCTATTACAAGTTTTCATTTCAACAGCCAGATGTTTAATATAATATACAAGATAACTATACTGTATATTGATTATGCACCTTTGTACATGACATGTACTTTAAAGTGTCAATACAACTAAAACATCAATTTGGGTTAGCCACTACTTTTTAACTTGAAGGGATCACATGTATAGATTTTTACATATAATACTTTAAACTTCATAATATGAATTGAATGCAATTCAGACTGAACATACTAGGTTGGCATCTTTCAATCTTGATTTGTCTATAGGTAATAAAAATAACTAAAATTGAGAATGTTTAGAATTAGAAGACAATGTAAATGTTATTTTGATATAAGGACACAGACAATGCTAGATGTGCAGTGTTTGATTTAAAAGAAAATAACTTAAATATGTCTGAAGCTCAAATCACATCACCATATCTAATGTGATTTATTAAACACTGAAGTAAAAATAGCTAATTCAGAAGACACAGATATTCTGTCTACCAATTGTAATATAATTCAAACTGACATCCGTAATTTTAAAATAAATGCAAGAACATCCGACTTTTTACAAATTTCAGCCCGAAGTTTTGTTTATAATAATTTCATGTGTAACCTTTCGTTTTTAACATGTAAAAGTTTAAATATTAATGCAAAAAATATATGGACATACAGGGGATCATATAAGTATTATTGCCTTCTGTAGACTCCGTGCACTATTTAAAATGGTATGCATTCTCCGGTTAGAAAATCCCAATTTCAAAATTTTATATAGAAAATTAACATGGATAACAACTAACATAACTAAATATATAATTTTCACGTTACATTACAACATAGTTGTCTTAGTAAAAATGATATATGTATATGGATAAAATAACAATTACATATAACATTATTAATAAAATATAGCTGATTTTTTTGTATTTAATGAACGATTTCATAGCTGTGGTTGAAAATGGCAAAATGTACACACTGTTCATCAGTCTAAGTTCTGTGTGTCTGTACAGGGACATATTGACTAAGCTGTGTTCGTGTAACAGCGATTTTGTATGGTTGAAAATGGCAAAATGTACACACTGTTCATCAGTCTAAGTTCTGTGTGTCTGTACGGGGACATATTGACTAAGCTGTGTTCGTGTAACAGCGAATTTTTGGGAAAAATGAAATCGCAAAGTTATTCAACTATGTAATGGTAGGCAATGTAAAGGGGAATATGGATCGAATGCACAATAAATAGATTATGTTAAATTTTAAAAACTGTACAGATGTTGTAAGCTGTGGTAATGTACTACAGAAGATTTTTTGCATAGAAATAAATATTTACACATTGCATGTGATATACAGGCGCCAAGTATTACACAATTGATTCATTTATTTATGTCGATGTCTGTGCTGTACAAAGAGATACAAAGCTTTCTTTCATGTAACACTTTGATTTCCATTGGCTAAGAGAAACGTGACAATATCAATAATTTGCATAAGCACTTGCATAAAAGTCCAAGCCCGCATAACAGAAATCAGAATTGATCCTATCACTTTGGATTGTGATACTGTATTTACATTCGGATTTCAGATATCTACACCTTGGATTTGCACTATGCTGATACCTTGGAATCTACAATGTTTTGCACAGTTTAAAGCTGCTTATGAAAAAATTGGTGTCACGGGTCATAATATGCGTAATTGTGGAGGTGGGAAGAAAATTGAACCACAAAATATGGTGAGGAATTAATTATTAACTTATTTTTTTAAACATTAAATTTTTATTACATTTTTTATAGAAATGTAGGGGGTACAGAAACAAGAAAAAAAAGGGGGGGTACATATAGGTCACAAATCATGTAACAATGTTATAGCAATAACAATAATTGGCAAACAAAAACATGAGCTAAATATTAGGAAGAGTATACATATGGCCTATACGGGAGATGGGATTAGGGGGAGGAAAAAGAAAAGAGGATAATTTCCGGAGGATAGGGAAGAGAATTAATTAATGACCATTGGTTTTACTGATTTTACTCTGGGCTTTCTGAGTCTGCACTTTCCGGCAACTCTCCAGTAATCGAGAGGGGGTTAGATTGATAATAAGAGGACCTAGCAATGTATTCAGTCCAATTAAACCATAATATTGCTGGTGACGTAGCTTTAGAGGAATATGGCACGCCCATTGTTTCCATAGTTTGGCAGAATGTTACCTTAGCGATCAGTTTGGATATAGAGGGGATAGACTGTGATTTCCAATACTGCCCTATAAGGGTTTTAGCTGCTAGGAGGATGTGGCCAATCACATATGCATTATTAGCGGTAATACCTGTAGGGTAGAAGTGCAGTAAAGCAATTTCAGGAGATAATGGGAATTCAACCCTACAAACATCAGAGATTAAGGTATCTACCGCTGCCCAAAATGGTTGAATTACAGGACATTTCCAAAAAATGTGAAATATATCGCCAATCTCTCCACATAGTCTCCAGCAACTCTTAGATTGTTGTGGCCAGATTTTGTGAAGGTAAGCTGGAGTATAGTATAATCTATGTATCAGTTTAAGTTGTCGTTCCGAGTGGTCAATACATTTAGACGATTGGAAGGAAAGTGCAAAAATATGTTCCCATTGGGAGTTAGATAGGGTAATGTTCAAATCTCGTTCCCACGCTAACTGCACACGTAGCTTAGAAGAAGGGGGGTCTAACGCCAAGGTTTTATACCAGAAAGAGATGTCTTTTTTCCCCGTAGACTTAGTTGGTCGATACAGGAACGGTTCTGGAGGTGATATGATAGGGCCACCTCTGCGAGTTATGGTCTCCCACCAGTGTGATAGTTGTAAGTATCTAAAATGTTCAGTAGCAGGAAGGCCAAACTCTGTTTGTAAATCCGCAAAGGGTCGGGGCCCATATGAGTGAGTGATGTGCGAGAGTGTAAAGATCCCTTGCTCACCCCAAATTTTAAAACTGGAGTCAGGGATTATTTTAGATAAGGCATCTAGAGATAGATTACTGGTTGGGAGGGAAAATAATCGATTTGCAACTATACAGCTATCCCATGTTCTGAGTGAGTGCGAGATACTAAGTAAAGGGGGGATGCCTGTGGGTCTTAATGGATACGGTGTCCATAAGAAATCTGCTAGTGGAAAAAACTTGTTTACAGAGCACTCAAGATCAACCCATACTTTGGTTCCCTTTGGCAGAGACCAATCCCTGAGTTGCGCCAATAGACATGCCTGCTGATATCTAGCAAGGTCTGGAAGTGAAACTCCGCCAGCTGTCTTAGGTAGCGTCAATCTAGATGTCGCAATTCTAGGGGGACGTTTACGCCAAACATAGGACGTCATGAGCGTACGCAGTTTATTAATTAGCTTGGTGGGAAGTATATAAGGGATGGTTCTAAAAAAATATACAATTTTTGGTAAAATAGTCATTTTAAATGAAGCTATACGGCCTAACCAGGAGATTTCATGATGCATCCATCCTTTAGTTAAGGTAGCAAGGCGTGAGATTAAGGGGATGTAGTTAACATCAAAAACATTTTGGATAGAAGAAGGAATTTGTATTCCTAAGTAAGAGAGAGAGTCTGTCTTCCATATATATGGGTAAGAGGAAGTAAGTTGTTGGATCATATCAGGAGGCATGTTAATGGGAAGAACCTCTGTTTTGGAAATATTACGTTTATATAAAGAGGCCCGGGAGAATTCTGCTAGAATGGTATGTAGGACAGGTAGAGAGGAGAATGGGTTAGAGACAAAAAGCAGGACGTCATCAGCGAAAAGGCAAATTTTGTGCAGTGATACACCAAATTGAAAACCTGGAAATGTGGGTGTGCTCCGAATCCTTTCAGCTAGGGGTTCCATGGCCATTGCGAAAATCAGCGGTGAGAGAGGGCACCCCTGGCGCGTGCCATTAGTTATTTGAAAGGGTTCAGAGAGGAAGCCATTAGAAAAGATACGGGCGCTAGGAAGCGTGTATAGTGCCAAAATAGAATGTAGTATGGGGCCTTGAAAACCAAATTTGAGAAGGACCTGCCGCATATAACCCCAATGCAAGCGATCAAAAGCTTTTTCCGCATCTAAGGACAGGAGAAGCCCCTGAGAGCCATTATTATTTAAAAGCTCAACAACATCCAAGACCCTTCTAGTCGCATCTGGTGCCTGCCGTCCATAGATAAATCCCACTTGATCAGGTTTTATTAATGATGGCAGCAGGGGTCCTATTCTATTCGCTAACAATTTAGCATAGATTTTTAAATCTACATTTAGCAAGGCAATGGGTCTATAATTTTGCAGAATCCCAGGGTCTTTTCCAGGCTTGGGAATAGTAACTACTTGAGCCGCAAGCATTTCAGTGATGAAGATATCACCTCTAGTAATTTCATTAAATAAATCCGTCAATAAAGGTGCTATATGTTCCTGGAAAGCTTGATAAAAATCTACGGTAAAACCGTCGGGGCCTGGGGCTTTCCCCTTAGGGAGAGACTTGATCACTAAAGAGACTTCCCGAAGAGTCCACGGAGAATTCAAATGCAGCAGATCCTCCCTGGATAAACAAGGCAATGTAACAGTAGATAAGAAGGAAGTGATTGTGTCTGCATTTAGATTGTATAGGCGAGAATAGTATTCCGCAAAGTGGTTTGCAATATGGAGGGGGTTAATAATTTTATCTCCACTAGGCGAAACCAAATGCTTCACCCGAGTAGAGGTTTGACGAACTCTAAGTTTACGGGCTAGCATTTTACCTGCTCTATTAGCCGAAGAGTAAAAGCGTTGCTGTAATTTTTCATAAGTTACCTGGGTACGAATGGTCATCAAAGTTAATAGTTCTTTGCGGATCTTATCTAGTTCTGTCTTAGTTTGAGAAGTAGGGGAAATTTTATGAGCCAACTCCAAGCGAGACAACTTTGTCATCAACTCTGAACTAGCTAAGGAATTCTGACGACGAGTTCTAGCGCCAATTTTGATGGCTACCCCTCGTAAAACTGCTTTCAAAGCACACCAATGGTTCGTGGGACAGGTCTGTGTAGGGATATTATGATGTAAGTAATCTGAAATAGCAGCTCCCAATTCCGTTTTGACGAGGGGGTCTCTAATAAGATAGTTTGGGAATCTCCATGGGCGGGGTGGCAATTTTCTTTTAAGGGAATCCCAGACTAATACTACAGGGGCATGATCCGACCAAACTCTCGTAAGGATATCTGCCGACACGACTCGTTGGAGGGTCCACTTATCTGTAAGAATCAGATCAATGCGAGAGTATGTATTATGCGGGGCCGAAAAATAGGAGAAGTCCTTGCAGCCTGGGTGCAATAATCTCCAAACATCGAATAGCTCAAATTCATGAAGCATTTTAGCAAACGTAATAGCAGATGCAGTAGCCGAGGGATCTCTTAGTCCAGAGGATCTATCTACTTTAGGGTCAGAAACCAAATTGAAATCACCCATAATAATAAGAAAACCCTTAATAACCTCTTGAATACGTTCAAATAGGGATCGGATCTTGCGACATCTGTTGCTATTTTTGTTTAAACAGGGTATACCCCACAGCGGAAATGGCGTGTTGCTCTTCCGTTTTCTTTTAACGCTGCCCTTAGTTGTGTATATTACACCCGTACCATCCTGATTTGTGTTGTGCAATTTATCCATAACAGCCGTGGATACACGAGCCATAACGTCTTTTGCTATACTCCGAGCGGCGCTCTTTACATGCGGTTTAACTATATCAAGTCCACGTCTGAGGAGCGGTACAGCTTTTCTGAATAGACTACTAAAAATACCACCTAATCCACGACTGTACATATATGCGGTGCCGTGAAATCCCGGTAATCCATTACCCACTTGGGCTTCATAATAAGCGGAGTAGATTGCTGGATCCCCATAATTTTTAACGGCCACCATCTTGGTTACTTAATAAAAATGAGCCTTACGTGGCCTAAAGTGTAACTTCATGACCGATTCCCCGAACTTGACTGCGATGTTCTCGTTTTGATCGTTCTTTATCTCGATTGTGTCAAAATGTGTTTTGCACAATGGTAGGTAGTCGGGTTTTACATAACGACATGAAATCATTTCATTGTTGTGTCCTTTTATTTCAACATTACATAGTAGTGGCACAAAACTATCGCCGACCCTTTGACCCTTTCCCCAGCTATGATCTGATACAACTGATTTTCATCAAAAGAAATGTTTCTTTCTAGCGGGTCATAATTTAGCTTGAAAGACCCTTGAAGCTTATGGCGGGAATACTCTGTGTTAATTGTGGAAATAAGCTGCTCCACCATTTCGTAATAGCCAGGCTTTATGTACATGTTCACATTTTGCTTACCGATGAATGTTTTACAGTTGCGTTAATAAAACGTATTCCAAGTGTGCGGGTATTGTATTTTCAGTTAGGGCAACCTCCCATTCGCCATTTAAATCGATCGGCTGTGCCAGTTGTAAAATTGGAAATCTGGTTTTGCGGAAATGCAACTGCTGAGGCGTTACTAGGCAGAGTTACATAGAAGATTTGTCAGCCATCATTAGATTTATAGATTTAATTGTTATATATCTTTCAACTGCGATGTCTCCACCCAACTGTTAAATTTGTCTGGGTAACCGTGCCATTTCACTAGAGAGTATTTCCGCTTTCTGATAGTCTTGTTTTTTAAAATCTTTTCCACCTTGTAGACTCTGTTAAAGTTTTTAGGTATTTTTTTTTATTTCTTCTGAATAGAAGCCCCCGGCGATAATATCACCATCCATATCGGTTAATGTATAAAGCGGTTTGAGACCTCTAGTGTTTACACTGTGTATTACAAATATTTCATCTGTAAAAGACTGCTCATAACCTTTTTCAAAAACATCCTTAAATCTTGAAAGTCGCACATGATCACCCACGTCTAACTTTGCTGCTATTTTCCTCTTTTTAAAGTAGTGGCCGGACACAGTGCTAAAGATTTGCAATGTATTAGAGGCATTCACTTCTGCAGGTGTACATTTTATAGTTCTGTGATATGTGTGATTACAGCTGTGTATCAAATCTTGCAATACATCTATATATATGAAGGTATTATAAGCCGTAAAATAGCGCCACATACGTGCTTTCAGAGTTCTATTAAAGCGCTCTATAACAGACGCCTTAACATCATTGTTCTTTGTGGAATATTTTATCCCATGCTTCGCTAGCAGCTTTTTCAGCGTTTTATTCTCAAGTTTCTTGCCTTGATCAGACTGCAGTTTTTTGGGTATAAAGCCATCTTGAAATATCGACTGTAATGCTTTAGTCACATTTTTAGCATTCTTTGTCATTAAACCGTGAGCCCGGTCTCTTTTGCTGAAAATATTGAGACGTATTTACACTCATCACTGTATTAAGCAAGGTCTATTAGCGACACTAAATCCATCTGCCATTTCTTATTAATATTTGAAACACAGACCGTATTCCATTTAAAATGTTTTCTTGCGGGTGCGTGTAGTGTATAAGCATCTTCGTGGTTCAAGTATTTTTTAATTGTCTCTCTTTTAAATTTTGATTTGTTGGCATCATAAAAACTTGTCAATCCACATAGTGCACCCGGCTCTTTCGGCATCAGATATAACTTGCTTTTCTGTCTTCGATTAGACATTTCAGGTTTTTATTCAGCTTCTCCCCACAATGACTGATTCTATTCATCCACAAGCATGTCAGATATAAGTTGCCTATTTTCTGTCTTCAATATAATATTAAAACAATAAAGAAATATCAAAAAGGGGGGTGTGGAATAAAGGGATATCAAAAAGGGGAGTGAAAAAAGAGACGTCAAAGGGGGGTGGTACCTGCCAGTTTGATGGAAACTATAGAGTCTCTCTACTCGACTCTAAACTCCACTCTAAATCCACTTCTTAGTAAGGAAAACATATAGTTGTAGTGTGAGGGTAATCCAAAACCAGCACTTAGTAAAATTACTTTTGTTTGTACTCCCTTAAATTAGTGGAAACAAAGGGAGCAGATAAGAGCCCCTCCCCAATAAAAGCCATTACTCGCATGTTGTACAACTAAAGTGGCCCATGGGAGCTGAGGGGAAGGGTTTTGTGCACAACTCAGCCTCAAAGCTCTGATTGGCCATAAGGCTGTTAATATATTGGGTTTAAACAGATTAAGAATAAATGGCTATAAATAGTGAGGTGTAACTGTAATAATGTAACCATAAAAAAGTGTAACTAATAAGTGTAAACATGTTTGACTGTTATTTTTATTTCTCCCCTAGACCTACGAGATACGTGTTAGCTCCCGGAGGGTACAATATCTGCTTTAAGTACCCTTAGTACATGGTTGCCGACTTTTTGCAGCTTCTCTCCGGGAGATTCCAGAGAGAAGCTTGCGGCGCATGTGGGGGCGGGGCTTAATGACGCGATTTATGCAAATCGCGTCATTAGGCTCCGCCCCCTGGCTCATACGGCCCCGTTTTTACTTAAATTAGGGGTCGGGCCGGGGCTTGATGCCGCAAATTGCGTCATCAAGTCCCTTCCTGTGCCTAGCAACACTAGTATACTAGTGTTGCTAGGCACAGGAAGGGACTTGATGACGCAATTTGCGGCATCAAGCCCCGTCCCGACCCCTAATTTAAGTAAAAACGGGGTGAAACCACGGGCCTCAAGTCACTTGCGGGAGATTTGCTGGCTCTCCCGGGATACCGGGAGTGCTGCCCGAATTTCGGGAGTCTCCCGGACATTCCGGGAGAGTCGGCAACCCTGCCTTAGTATAAGATGCAAGTCTAATGCAGGAAACTTATAAAAGACATCTACATCTAGCATAGTGGACAAGCAGAAGGAGTGGAACCTTATCTTCTGACTGAGTTGGCATAGAAAGGGTTACGGCAAAATAACATTCTATATTTTATTTTTCCTTGCAGTTTCTACTTGCTAGGCCAGGACTCAGAGAATACCCACAAAGGTTAATGGTACACTTGTCTCGTCTGTTTTAGGACTTCCATTCAGGGTATAGCAAAATTCTGTCAAAATATCCGACTCCTTATGAGTTTAGAATGGAAAAGATGGATGCTGGAGGGGAACTACAAATAAAGTTAAGAGCCCATTCTTTAAGTTATTGACAAAAAGGGGGAGGGAGCTAAAAGGACTAATTCCCCTGCCCCATAGTGTACATAGTCTATCCATATTGTCCATCTAGTCTACATATCTTTTGTCTATCCTGTCTTTTGCTTGCCTTCCTGTGCTACGGAATGCAGTGATCCGTTCAGCTATATAATGCACATCTCTTTTGTCTTCTCTTGTTGTTTTCCTCTCTCTATGTCTTCTCTCTATATCTCCTTGTCACAGATTTATAGCATCACAGCACATAAATATCACACTAGTTTCTGGTAAAAGACGAAAAACTGACTGCTATCTTAAGCATGAAGAAAATTAAACACCATAACTGGATTCTACTGCAGGGTTGCCCACTCTCCCGGAATGTCCGGGAGACTTCCGAAATTCGGGCAGTACTCCCGGTATCCCGAGAGAGCCAGCAAATCTCCCGCAAGTCCTGGCCCCCTGCCTAAAAACACTAGTATACTAGTGTTGCTAGGCACAGGAAGGGACTTGATGACGCAATCTGCGGCATCAAGCCCCCTCCCGACCCCTGTTACAAGTAAAAACGGGTCAGTATGAGCCAGGGGCGGAGCCTAATGACACGATTTGCATAACCGCGTCATTAAGCCCCGCCCCCTCCGTGTGTCGTTAGGTTCTCTCCGGGATCTCCCGGAGAGAAGCTGCCAAAAGTCGGCAACCATGTTCTACTGCCAACACTAGATATCTGGGGTCAGCCAAAGGGCAGCCAATTAAATTAATCCTGGTGGGCGGGGTGGGTGAGTCTTAGCAAGGGCTTTATAAACTGAGGCTGCCATTTAATATTCCTTCTTTTCCTGAACATTTCCCTCCCATGTTATTAAAGTTTTTCAAGTTAACCTGTTTTTTCCTCTTCAGACGGGGCATGGGTTTGGTGGTAGCTGAGGGGGGTCAGCATTAGTGGGCGCATAGGTAAGGGCTCAGTTTAGACATGGAACGGCTCGCCCCTTGATGTATATCAGGTATGCCTAAGCCCAGCGGCAGGTTTGCTGGCGTGGTAACCCCGCGACTTGCAAGCTGTTGGGGGTTAGTGACTGTATTATGCCATGTTCTGTTAAGCGCCGAGGACAGGGGCTGTCTGTCATCTCACATGTGGTCACCAGTGGCGAGTGCTGACTCCTCCTCCTGCTATTTGCCACCTTTCATACCCCAAATCATAATAGCCTTAGCAATTCCAATTAATAAATCCATGCCCCCTTTTTTAAATCCAATAAGATTATCTGTGTCCTTATTTCGTAGGGGTTGTGTGAGTGGTTGCGCAGAATGTCAGTCATAGGTCGTTTAAAGAACTTTGAACTTTTCTGCTACTGTCAGAAGTGGTGCTCATCATCACTTTCACCTTTATCAATGTCCCGTTCTCTATGTTTTTTGCCCCAAGGAATGCCTAAATGATGAAAGAGGAACAATTATTACGTAATAACAAACAGTGACAATTATTTGTACGGGTGTAGAATGTTATCGCAATGTTCAGTACGTAGACATTTACCATGAACTGATCAGCATTCTTCCAGAAGAAAAGCGAAGACAGAGTGGAGACGAAATTAGTGACAGAGAGAGAGGATGAGAGAGAGCGGGGGCAGAGTGGTGGAGAGCAGAGACAGAGCGAAGGAGAGAGCTGCGCAGACCAGAGGATAGAGCGGAGACAGAGCGGAGGAGAGAAGATAGAAAAAGAGGAGGAGAGCAGGGACAGATTGGAGGAGAGAGCAGGGACAGAGCAGAGGAGAGAACAGAGTCAAAGCGGAGGTGGGAGCAGGGACAGAGCAGAGGAGAGAGTAGGGACAGAGTGGATGAGGGAAGAGACAGAGCAGATGAGAACAGAGACAGAGAGGAGGAGAGATAGAGTGAAGGAGAGAGCAGAGATAGAGTGAAGGAGAGAGCAAAAGAGAGAGTAGGGGCAGAGTATCTCCTCCATGGTCTCAACACCAATGAAGAGATTTGGTGACAGCGCAATGTCATTTTGTCATGATGAAAAAATACGTTTTAAAAAATTATTAAAAATCTTCCGGTGCGCGCGCTCGCCAAGATGGCAGCGTTTTTATGAGCTCCTCTAGCCGCTGTCTCCATCTATAGCCATCCGGGGTATAGCTGAGCTTTTACCATCCTAGCTCCCCCGTGTAACTATCGAGGATAAGCCCAGGCAAGGAGGGATTGTGTTCCCCGGCTCCCTGGACCCCCCTTTAGCCCGGAAGATCAGCATGACAACAGAGGGCGCCAAGGCCTCTGCCATACCGGGGTGTCAGCGGCCTACAAAGAACCCTTGTGACCCATCTGCACTATAGGCATCTACCGGAAAGCACCTGGACAGCTCTCTGCCCGGTCCCCTGTTCTGGATCTGGTTGCCGTGGAGCAGAAGGTACGGAGAGTCTGGTGAGCGGGAGGCGTGGAGAGCGTGGAGAGTCCGAGGAGCGGTGAGGTGTCGCGGTTCCCTGCCTTGTGGGCCGCAGCTTGCGACGGGGGACTGCACGGTGCCTTGCCCAGCGAACGGAGCCTGCACTTGATTGGTGGCCTGGTCCCAGCACTCAGAGGGGTGTCGAAACATCCGGAGCAACGGTGTGTGGGCCTGACCACGTGGTTTGCGGCCGCGCTTGCCTCCTGCCTGCCGGCCGTAGAGGGAAGATCTGAGGGGGCCCAGCAGTGAAGCGGTAGCGGAGGGAAGATCGCGGAGGACACAGATCACTGCCGGAGGGAATCCTCTGTGGAGCATCGCCAGTTGAGATCACCGGTGCCGTGCCTGGAGGCATTATCTGGTTGGATCGTGGCTAGCATTCCTGTGTGGTGCGGCCTCTCCTTGTTCTTCTTGTTCCTCCCCGGCTGTATTGGACTGCCTAGAGGTTGTGCTCTGTGAAGTGTGGGGGGGCAGTGCTATTGTTTTTCTCCTATTTTCCACTCTAACCATATATATCTTTTGCACAGCTGTTGGCACTCTCAACACAGCTTCTATATGGGGTAGTGATAATTGTTCTGATATCCCTGTTTGTGTGTGCCATTACTCATCTCCCTGATTTGAGCTGGTGAAGTGCTCTCACTTTTTCTGTTATAACCTGCTGTGACGGACCTTTTAGTGGGACATTTCTATATTGGTTTCAATCTGCTGATCATGTAAGCACCAGAAGGTGGCACTGTCGCTTTATACATATCTGGTATTATTGGTCTGCATTGCAAAATTTGACCTCTCTCTTGCTCATCTATACCCCTGATATAGTTCTGTTGCAATACATTAAGTTAAAACTTGATATACAGTGCTTAATTTGATTTGAATGTGATTTCCTTGGTATATGCTGGTGGGTGACCTTACTTGCCTTGTTTAATTCACTTGGTATGAAGAGATACATTGATCTATCAGGCTCTGGTGCTTCTTCCAAAATGGGGAAATCTAACAGGGTTGTGGCTTCTAAGACTACCTCGTCTAAGAGTCAGCCCCCCTCCCCGCGATCACCGTCCCAAATTGAAAACGACTCGGACACTCCTGCTATTTTTGCTACCCAAACAGCTTCCTCCACTCAAATTGCTGAAATGGCTAAAGAAATTTCCCTGATCCTTCTCCCCCAGATAGACACTATGTTAGATGCTAAATTGGAGCAGAAATTGTCCCAAAAATTTCAAGATTTACAGGGCTCGTTGTCTACTACTATAGCCCAAGTACAATCAAACACTCAGGGCCTGATTCAGAGGCTGAAAATAAGAACTTAAAGTTACACCTGGGCAAAACCATGTTGATTTCAGGGGGAGTCAAGTTAATTTTATTCTATGCATGCAGGGAGAATGCTTTGCTTTTACTTATTGCACACAGATACCTGATCAGCTTCACTTTTAAACTGCTAATTAGACTTGAACTGGGAAACATCACCTTTTAACTATAATATTGTTGCAACAAATTAAATTTGACGCCCCTGAAATCAACATGGTTTAGCCCAGGTGTAACTTTAAGTTCTTATTTTCAGCCTCTGAATCAGGGCCTAAGAGAATAACAGATGTAGAACAGCGTGTTAGTGACTCGGATGATACTCTTACATCCTTAGAAAACACAATTTTGGCCCAGTCCCAGACAATTTCTGCTCTTACTAGTAAGTTGGATGATCTGGAGAATCGGGGGAGACGCAGTAACCTGCGTTTTGTTGGTATTCCGGAGGATGTCAGGGACAGAGACTTACTTACGTATCTTC
>WWET01002845.1:23300-41130 GCA_011038615.1 Limnodynastes dumerilii | reverse complement strand
CAGGATCTGTTCACTGCTATTAACCTCCATCCTGGGCATGGTGAAATGACGGTGTAACGTGTGCATTGTTTGGGCCCACTCCATCAGGGAGGGGATAGCAGACCACGGGCGGTGATCGCGAAATTCTTAAACTTTAGGGATAAGGAGGCAGTGCTCCGTGGTTATAGAAGTCACAACCCTTTGCTAGTCAATGGCCATTGAGTTCTCATTTTTCAAGATTTCTCTACGCAAATAGCTCAGAAACGGCGGGAATTTACTCCACTGTGTAAGTTCCTCCATAACCATGATGTCCATTTTGCCCTGTTATACCCTGCTAAATTGCGAATCTCTGATGGTGGCAAAGATCATTTTTTCGAAGATGCTGCTAAAGCTAAGCACTACATAGAGCATATGGATCTGCCCGACTCTCTGCCACTTCGGTCACCCAACCATGCTGCTACCTAAGGCTGCGCTCCCCCTTAGGTATAATGGCTAAAGTTACACATGGTAATCAATTCTTTATACAGATAATGTTGTATTCTTTTTTGTTTTGGTCTTTGTTTATGTTTGTTTACTTGTTTGCCCAGTTCCCTGTCCAACAGGATTTTGGTGGGGAACCGCATGTTCGGGAGGTTAATTGGAAAATGGGGTTTTTTAGGGTTCACCTAACTTTGATTAAACATGTATTCGTTCCTTATGTCTGGAACTGTAAGGTTCCAATACTTACTATGCGTCCTGGTTATCTGCTGTTGTTTGTTGTGTCTGTTTTGTCCCGCCCCGGACACTCTTCTGTATTATGGGTTAAAGACATATATGATTGCTTCAATGTATTTACCATATATATCTCCTCAGAATATCTTCAATGGCGGCCTCAACTTCTGCTGATTTAGGGCACGGACGGCCTTCTTCCTGTCTCTGGGTGGTCTCCTGGAACGTAGGTGGGTTGAACTCACCGGTAAAACGCAGAAAGGTAATTACACACTTAAAATCCCTAAACCCAGATATTGCCATGCTCCAGGAGACACACTGGGATAACCCGCAGGGGGCCACCTTAAAAAGCACATGGATTGGGGAGTGTAACACTGCCTGTCACACTACCAAAACACAGGATGTGGCTATTGTGCTACATCGACGTTTATCGTAAATCATTAATGATAGAATCATTGACCCACAGGGACGTTATATTATTCTTACTATTACCATAGCAAATGAACAATTTACCCTAGTTCATCTTTATGCCCCAAATGGCCCCAATAGGGCCTTCTTTGCATCAACATCTCATCTACTGCTGCAAAAGGACACTCCTAATTTGTTAAATGGGTGGTGATTTTAATTTGGTTGATTGCCCTGCGCTTGACAGGTCTTCTACACGTCCAGGCACTACGGTTTTACCTTGGGAAGGTATCCATCTTCTGAAAAACAGGCATAGACTTATTGATCCCTAGAGGCTTCTAAACCCATCAGATCGGTCATATACATTCCATTCTTGGGTTCACAGAACCTTCTCTAGAATTGACTACCTTTTGTTAGCTGACCACCTTTTTTCTAGAGTAACTTCGGCAAAACTTGGGGATATTGTAGTGTCAGACCACGCGCCCATTTCAATGGTCCTGTAATCCGCGAACTCTGGCCCGCGTCACTTCAATTGGCGCTTTCCTACTCACTTGTATGAGTCGGATGATTTTAAAGAATTCCTGAATTCGCGATGGCTGGAATTCGTGGATGATAATGTAGAGCACTGGGGGGATCATATCCTGTTTTGGAATACTGCAAAAGCGGTTATGCGAGGACATATTATCTCCTACCAAGCCAAACAAAAGAAAGTATTCTGGGACAAATATAATTCTCTCCTAAAAGCGATGCAGTGGGCATTCTCTAATTACATTAACGACCCGACTGAGGAATTATTACAGGCATACATAACAGAGAGACAGTTGTTAGAGACATTTTTAACCTCCCAGGCTCGAGTTTCCTGTGATTACACCAAAAATAAATACTATCGTTTGGGCAATAATTCAGGGAAGCTACTATCAAAAATGTCTAAAATAAATAAACAGAAAGTTCCCATTCTGGTAATAACAGATAAACACCGTAACCGGCGTTTAACCAATGTGGGTCAAATAGCAGAGGCGTTTAAAGCTTACTATGATGCGTTATATTCAGCGGCCCCGGGCAACCCACCCTTGCATGACTCTTTGTTAGACAAGGCTAGGCTACCCAGACTATCTGAGCAACAGAGAGAGCTATTGGGTAAGGATATCTCAGAAGGGGAAGTTAGGGCTGCTATTACCTCCTTGCGCAACGCTAAGACCCCAGGCCGGATATCCTTCTAAAACTCCAGGCCCAGACAGCTATACGACTGAATTTTACAAATTGCTTAAGTATAACATCTCCCCATTTCTTACTGAACTATTTCACACATTATACACAGAACAACCTCCTTACCCGTCTTTTAATGAGGCCAAAACAATTTTTATACCAAAACCTGGAAAAGATCCAGAACTCATTACCTCTTACCGCCCCATTACTCTTTTGAATCAGGACTGTAAACTATTAACGAAAATTATAGCTAATCGCCTCCAATCTATACTGCCTAATTTACTAACAACGCATCAATTGGGATTCACGCATCACCGCCATTCAGTGAAGGGAGTGAGGTCTGCTGTTGCAGCAGTGGTAGCGGCCTCTCATCCTTCTTCGTTAGTTAAAGATGGAATTCTGTTGAGCCTTGACGCAGAGAAGGCCTTTGACAAAGTGTCATGGGTGCATCTTCAAAAAATCTTTGAATATCGCCGTTTTGGCCATATCTTCGCAAATTTAATATAATTTTTATACACTAACCCCAAAACCACTCTCATATTAAATGGCATTGATACTGAATCTGTCATGATGTATCGGGGTACCCGGCAGAGTTGCCCCTTGTCTCCGTTACTATTTAATCTGGCTTTAGATCCCCTTCTATTGCTCCTACAATCCTGTGCAGAATTTGAAGGTATAGGAATGGGACAAATGCAAACGAAGGTTTCAGCCTTCGCCGACGATTTATTATTATATATTGGTAACCCAGCTAAATCTCTCACCCCTATTTTGGATCTCATAACTACATATGGGGAGATTTCTGGTTTTACTATAAATCAGGTGGCAATGTCATTATCGGCGACGGTGAAACCTAGATGGGCAGAGGGCCTAAATATACTCTGGGCCAGGATTGCGTTAACATACCTAGGATTACAAATTCCAAAAAATATCCATAAGCTCTACTCTTTGAATATGAGGAAGTTAATTAGGGACGTGCTTCTGGAAATCGATAGCTGGTACAAGCTCCCCCTCTCTTTCCTAGGGAGGGCAAATCTACTTAAAATTATATCATTTCCGAAACTTCTCTATACTTTACAGATGCTCCCAATTGTGCTGTCACAGGCAGATGAGAAACTCATCTATACAGCTTTCCAAAAGTTCATATGGAAAGGTAAATGCCCTAGAATCAGTCTAGCTAAATTACAGCGGAGCAGGACTAACGGAGGAATTAATTTCCCCAACCTAAAACTATATAATCAAGCGAGCCAATTAAGATTTATCAGAGATTGGCAGCATGACACGGGGGTCTATACCATTACACCAATCGAACAAACTTTTTTGGCTCCTATGTCGTTGATAAAATTTTTACATCTGCGCAGAGTAGACATTCCAGATGAAGAGGAAGATAACCCGCTTCTAATGTCAGCATGGACAACATGGCAAAAAACCTGTTCTAAAATGGGCTTAAGTGGATATAAGACTCTCTTCTTACCTCTTGTAGGCAACCCAGCATTCCAACATGGTGGGGCATTACATCCCTTTATTAGGTGGAAGGATAGAGGGCTTAAAAACATAGCATCCCTGGTAGATTCTCGTAGACAAAAGATCCTCTCCCGGTCGACTGTACGGGAAAACTATAACATACCGAATGCACATGACTTTGCATTGTGTCAGGCGCTCCACTATGCGCAGCATGTCACTAAGGACTTTTTCCCCGCAGATTGGATAAATGATCTTGACAGGACATTAAGTAACCCACTAGGTCCAAGTAAACTTATCTCTGCCCACTATAATATGCTTAGAGCAGTGTGGACTTCGCAACAATCCCAGATTATGTTTACGAAATGGCAAGAGGTGTTTCCGACCATTGACCCCGGAATGGGCCGTTTTAGGCATGCTGCCTTCTAATCTCAAATATACAAAAGAGAGCAAATATTTGGCCCTGATACTGTCGGCAGTGGCGCGGAAATCTATACTCCACATGTGGATAAAGGAGGAACCCCCCACTATGACATTATTTCGTACTAAATTATATTTTGTATTCTGCATGGAATGGTTGGAGGCGTCTTTACATAAAGAACAACGGGTCGAGAAGTTCTTTCTATTATGGGAGACTTATATTGACACCTTGCCTACATCTGTTAGACTCAATATTCATAAGTGTTTTTATAGAGTGAATTGGTATGAGACAAGAGTTCTCCAATCTGATCCGCCCATATGCTTGATAGAGGTTTAACGCCCTCCCCATGGTTTCCTTTTAGGAGTGTGTTTGGAGGAAATAATGAGATGCCGGGGCGGGAACGAGCGGAAGACGCAGCATATTTGACATAATGGAATGCATATAACTGAATGATGTTAACATGTTTATTGTAATTTGGTGTACAACTTTTGAACACTGTTTTCTATACTATTGTATGCTTTATTTGTACACTGTATGATACATTGTTGAACCCCACAAAAAATTGTTAAAAAAAAAAAAAATCATAAAAAAAAAAGTATGGACTGTATGGATATTCAGGGTCAGAGTCATCTGGAGTTTGGGTAATAAACAATTGGTAGCATATATAATATAATAGATATAAAAATAGTGATGACTATCTGATGTCACTCTTTTTAGGAGTCTGATAGGAGTAAAGCTCGGTCTACAGTCAGTGCTTTCAGGAGTAATGCTAGGTCTCCAGTCGCTGCTCTCAGTAGTAAAGCTCGGTCTCCAGTCACTGCTCTCAGGAGTAAAGCTTGGTCTCCAGTCACTGCTCTCAGGAGTAAAGCTCGGTCTCCAGTCGCTGCTCTCAGGAGTAAAGCTTGGTCTCCAGTCGGTGCTCTCAGGAGTAAAGCTCGGTCTCCAGTCGGTGCGTAAAGCTTGGTCTCCAGTCGCTGCTCTCAGGAGTAAAGCTCGGTCTCCAGTCGCTGCTCTCAGGAGTAAAGCTTGGTCTCCAGTCGGTGCTCTCAGGAGTAAAGCTCGGTCTCCAGTCGGTGCTCTCAGGAGTAAAGCTCGGTCTCCAGTCGTTGCTCTCAGGAGTAAAGTTCGGTCTCCAGTCCGTGCTCTCAGGAGTAAAGCTCGGTCTCCAGTCGGTGCTCTCAGGAGTAAAGCTCGGTCTCCAGTCGGTGCTCTCAGGATCCAGGTCCAGCTCTTCCTGACCTTCAAGACATTTTCTTGGTACTTTGCGACTGAAATGTAAGAATAACAATAAGTCGTCAGCTGATAACAGAGAGCCATAGCTCCTTATCCTATCACAGGACAGGGCCACGCCTCTCGTCAGCTGAGAGCCACAGCTCCTCATCCTATCACAGGACAGAGCCACGCCTCTCCTCAGCTGATAACAGAGAGCCATAGCTCCTTATCCTATCACAGGACAGGGCTACGCCTCTCGTCAGCTGATAGAGAGCCATAGCTCTTTATCCTATCACAGGACAGGGCCACGCCTCTCGTCAGCTGATAACAGAGCCATAGAGGCTAACCATCACCTGTGCTTAGACACACGGGATGTGTTCGTTTTACACACAGCGTAATAACAAAATCATATATATAGGATGGAAGAAATATCTCAATTATATGGACAGTAAAAATTTAAATCACATAAAATCGTAAAATAAGAGTTTACATTTAGAAATAATCACAATTCACTAAAATGTTAAAACATAAGATGGAGCAAAGCACAGAGACCCGAGTCCAGAGAGAGTACCAGTATCACCAATCAGGAATCCAGCCTGAGAGCCAGGGAATGCAGCCGCTCTCTCCCACCACAGTGGGCTCTGGAGATCCGGTAGATCTCCACTAACCCCCTGAGATGGGAGAGTGTGACTATCCCCCGGTTTCCCTTTACCCGGACATGGCCACGCCTCTCGTCAGCTGATAGAAAGCCACAGCTCCTCATCCTATCACAGGACAGGGCTGCGCCTCTCCTCAGCTGATAACAGAGAGCCATAGCTCCTTATCCTATCACAGGACAGGGCCACGCCTCTCGTCAGCTGATAGAGAGCCATAGCTCTTTATCCTATCACAGGACAGGGCCACGCCTCTCCTCAGCTGATAACAGAGCCATAGAGGCTAACCATCACCTGTGCTTGGATTTACGGCACACGGGATGTGTTCGTTTTACACACAACGTAATAACAAAATCATATATATAGGATGGAAGAAATATCTCAATTATATGGACAGTAAAAATTTAAATCACATAAAATCGTAAAATAAGAGTTTACATTTAGAAATAATCACAATTCACTAAAATGTTAAAACATAAGATGGAGCAAAGCACAGAGACCCGAGTCCAGAGAGAGTACCAGTATCACCAATCAGGAATCCAGCCTGAGAGCCAGGGAATGCAGCCGCTCTCTCCCACCACAGTGGGCTCTGGAGATCCGGTAGATCTCCACTAACCCCCTGAGATGGGAGAGTGTGACTATCCCCCGGTTTCCCTTTACCCAGGACCCAGGCTGGATTCCTAGTTGGTGACACTGGTAAACTTTCAGGACTCGGGTTTCTCTGCTGTATCTTATATTGTAACATTTTAATAAATTGCAATTATCTCGGAATGTAAACTATATTCTACGATTTGTATGATTAAAACTTTATCCTGTGATATTTCCAGCATCCAGCTGTGTGTCACATCCTGGGATTCTCTACCCATTTCTTCTGGTGATTGACGCTAGTTATTTTTTTGTGGCTTTTTTAGCCACTTTTTGTTTCTTGACAGCTTTCTGGGGTTTTCTTTGAGCTTTCGGGATGATCGGCTTAGCCACTTTTTGTTTCTGGACAGTTTTCTGGGGGTTTTTTGGGGCCTTCGGGATGGTCGGCTTAGCAACATTTTTCAGAAGCACTTTTTTTGTTGTTTTAGGTTTTCTGGGAGTTTCCTCAGCTTTTTTCTTCAGAGTGGTTTTATCTGCAGTTCTTGGTTTGGGTGTCTTTTCTTTGGTTGCGTTCTTCTTTGTCGATGTTTTTGGCTTCTGTGATGGTCTGTGGTGCTCATCATCACTTTCACCTTTTTCAATGTCCCGTTCTCTACGTTTTTTGCCCCAAGGAATGCCTAAATGATGAAAGAGGAACAATTATTATGTAATAACAAACAGTGACAATTATTTGTACGGGTGTAGAATGTTATCGCAATGTTCAGTACGTAGACAGTTACCATGAACTGATCAGCATTCTTCCAGATGAAAAGCGAAGACAGAGTGGAGAAGAAATTAGTGACAGAGAGGATGAGAGAGAGCGGGGGCAGAGTGGTGGAGAGCAGAGACAGAGCGGAGGAGAGAGCTGCGCAGACCAGAGGATAGAGCGGAGACAGAGCGGAGAAGAGAAGATAGAAAAAGAGGAGGAGAGCAGGGACAGATTGGAGGAGAGAGCAGGGACAGAGCAGAGGAGAGAGCAAAGACAAAGCAGAAAGGAGCAGGGACAGAGCAGAGGAGAGAGTAGGGACAGAGTGGATGATAGAGCTGAGACAGAGCAGATGAGAGCAGAGACAGAGCAGATGAGAATAGAGTCAGAGCGGAGGAGAGAGCGGGGACAGAGTGGAGGATAGAGTAGAGAAAGAGCAGCTGAGAGAAGAGACAGAGCAGATGAGAACAGAGACAGAGAGATAGAGCGGAGGAGAGAGCAGAGATAGAGCGGAGGAGAGAGCAGAGAGTGAGCGCAGGAGAGACCAGAGGAGAGAGTAGGGGCAGAGTATCTAACCCCATGGTCTCAACACCAATGAAGAGATTTGGTGACAGCGCAATGTCATTTTGTCATGATGAAAAAAAGAAGTTTTAAAAAATCATTAAAAAAAGTATGGACTGGGAGATATTCGGGGTCAGAGTCATCTGGAGTTTGGGTAATAAACAATTGGCAGCATATATAATATAATAGATATAAAAATAGTGATGACTATCTGATGTCACTCTTTTTAGGAGTCTTATAGGAGTAAAGCTCGGTCTCCAGTCGGTGCTCTCAGGCTCCAGGTCCAGCTCTTCCTGACCTTCAAGACATGTTCTTGGTGCTTTGTGACTGAAATGCAAGAATAACAATAAGTCGTCAGCTGATAACAAAGAGCCATAGCTCCTCATCCTATCACAGGACAGGGCCGCGCCTCTTTACAGCTGATAGCGAGCCATAGCTCCTCATCCTATCACAGGACAGGGCCGCGCCTCTCTTCAGCTGATAGCGAGCCATAGCTCCTCATCCTATCACAGGACAGGGCCTCGCATCTCGTCAGCTGATGGAGAGCCATAGCTCCTCATCCTATCACAGGACAGGGCCGCACCTCTCGTCAGCTGATAGAGAGCCATAGCTCCTTATCCTATCACAAGACAGGGCCACGCCTCTCGTCAGCTGATAGAGAATCATAGCTCCTTATCATATCACAGGACAGGGCCGCGCCTCTCGTCAGCTGATAGAGAGCCATAGAGGCTAACCATCACCTGTGCTTGGATTTACGGCACACGGGATGCGTTCGTTTTTGCGTTCAGGTCTGAATTAGGCGCTTATTGCTTAATAAAATGTTATTAAAAAGAATAAAAAGGTAAATAATGTGCAGTAAATTACCAGACTCTGATGATGACACACAGGATCAGAGCCACTAATATGCCAATCACACAAACTGCAGAAATGATGATTTTTCCCACTGTTGAATTTTGCCGAAAAACTGTTCAAGAGAGAAAGAACATTTGCCATGAGCTGCAGTTACCTCAAACTCCTGGAGCTGCCCCAGGGGTTATTATGGGTAATAATCAAGGCAGGGGGCACCGCAGAATTATTATAGGTGCTGCCTGTCAGATGCTAATGGTGCAGCTGAGCCAAGGCCCACAAAAAGGGGCTCCCCCAATACTATATGCCGTCTATTCCGGCTCTGATGTTTTGCATAGCGTGAAGACCTTCTATATGCCGTCTATTCCGGCTCTGATGTTTTGCATAGCGTGAAGACCTTCTATATGCCGTCTATTCCGGCTCTGATGTTTTGCATAGCGTGAAGACCTTCTATATGCCGTCTATTCCGGCTCTGATGTTTTGCATAGCGTGAAGACCTTCTATATGCCGTCTATTCCGGCTCTGATGTTTTGCATAGCGTGAAGACCTTCTATATGCCGTCTATTCCGGCTCTGATGTTTTGCATAGCGTGAAGACCTTCTATATGCCGTCTATTCCGGCTCTGATGTTTTGCATAGCGTGAAGACCTTCTATATGCCGTCTATTCCGGCTCTGATGTTTTGCATAGCGTGAAGACCTTCTATATGCCGTCTATTCCGGCTCTGATGTTTTGCATAGCGTGAAGACCTTCTATATGCCGTCTATTCCGGCTCTGATGTTTTGCATAGCGTGAAGACCTTCTATATGCCGTCTATTCCGGCTCTGATGTTTTGCATAGCGTGAAGACCTTCTATATGCCGTCTATTCCGGCTCTGATGTTTTGCATAGCGTGAAGACCTTCTATATGCCGTCTATTCCGGCTCTGATGTTTTGCATAGCGTGAAGACCTTCTATATGCCGTCTATTCCGGCTCTGATGTTTTGCATAGCGTGAAGACCTTCTATATGCCGTCTATTCCGGCTCTGATGTTTTGCATAGCGTGAAGACCTTCTATATGCCGTCTATTCCGGCTCTGATGTTTTGCATAGCGTGAAGACCTTCTATATGCCGTCTATTCCGGCTCTGATGTTTTGCATAGCGTGAAGACCTTCTATATGCCGTCTATTCCGGCTCTGATGTTTTGCATAGCGTGAAGACCTTCTATATGCCGTCTATTCCGGCTCTGATGTTTTGCATAGCGTGAAGACCTTCTATATGCCGTCTATTCCGGCTCTGATGTTTTGCATAGCGTGAAGACCTTCTATATGCCGTCTATTCCGGCTCTGATGTTTTGCATAGCGTGAAGACCTTCTATATGCCGTCTATTCCGGCTCTGATGTTTTGCATAGCGTGAAGACCTTCTATATGCCGTCTATTCCGGCTCTGATGTTTTGCATAGCGTGAAGACCTTCTATATGCCGTCTATTCCGGCTCTGATGTTTTGCATAGCGTGAAGACCTTCTATATGCCGTCTATTCCGGCTCTGATGTTTTGCATAGCGTGAAGACCTTCTATATGCCGTCTATTCCGGCTCTGATGTTTTGCATAGCGTGAAGACCTTCTATATGCCGTCTATTCCGGCTCTGATGTTTTGCATAGCGTGAAGACCTTCTATATGCCGTCTATTCCGGCTCTGATGTTTTGCATAGCGTGAAGACCTTCTATATGCCGTCTATTCCGGCTCTGATGTTTTGCATAGCGTGAAGACCTTCTATATGCCGTCTATTCCGGCTCTGATGTTTTGCATAGCGTGAAGACCTTCTATATGCCGTCTATTCCGGCTCTGATGTTTTGCATAGCGTGAAGACCTTCTATATGCCGTCTATTCCGGCTCTGATGTTTTGCATAGCGTGAAGACCTTCTATATGCCGTCTATTCCGGCTCTGATGTTTTGCATAGCGTGAAGACCTTCTATATGCCGTCTATTCCGGCTCTGATGTTTTGCATAGCGTGAAGACCTTCTATATGCCGTCTATTCCGGCTCTGATGTTTTGCATAGCGTGAAGACCTTCTATATGCCGTCTATTCCGGCTCTGATGTTTTGCATAGCGTGAAGACCTTCTATATGCCGTCTATTCCGGCTCTGATGTTTTGCATAGCGTGAAGACCTTCTATATGCCGTCTATTCCGGCTCTGATGTTTTGCATAGCGTGAAGACCTTCTATATGCCGTCTATTCCGGCTCTGATGTTTTGCATAGCGTGAAGACCTTCTATATGCCGTCTATTCCGGCTCTGATGTTTTGCATAGCGTGAAGACCTTCTATATGCCGTCTATTCCGGCTCTGATGTTTTGCATAGCGTGAAGACCTTCTATATGCCGTCTATTCCGGCTCTGATGTTTTGCATAGCGTGAAGACCTTCTATATGCCGTCTATTCCGGCTCTGATGTTTTGCATAGCGTGAAGACCTTCTATATGCCGTCTATTCCGGCTCTGATGTTTTGCATAGCGTGAAGACCTTCTATATGCCGTCTATTCCGGCTCTGATGTTTTGCATAGCGTGAAGACCTTCTATATGCCGTCTATTCCGGCTCTGATGTTTTGCATAGCGTGAAGACCTTCTATATGCCGTCTATTCCGGCTCTGATGTTTTGCATAGCGTGAAGACCTTCTATATGCCGTCTATTCCGGCTCTGATGTTTTGCATAGCGTGAAGACCTTCTATATGCCGTCTATTCCGGCTCTGATGTTTTGCATAGCGTGAAGACCTTCTATATGCCGTCTATTCCGGCTCTGATGTTTTGCATAGCGTGAAGACCTTCTATATGCCGTCTATTCCGGCTCTGATGTTTTGCATAGCGTGAAGACCTTCTATATGCCGTCTATTCCGGCTCTGATGTTTTGCATAGCGTGAAGACCTTCTATATGCCGTCTATTCCGGCTCTGATGTTTTGCATAGCGTGAAGACCTTCTATATGCCGTCTATTCCGGCTCTGATGTTTTGCATAGCGTGAAGACCTTCTATATGCCGTCTATTCCGGCTCTGATGTTTTGCATAGCGTGAAGACCTTCTATATGCCGTCTATTCCGGCTCTGATGTTTTGCATAGCGTGAAGACCTTCTATATGCCGTCTATTCCGGCTCTGATGTTTTGCATAGCGTGAAGACCTTCTATATGCCGTCTATTCCGGCTCTGATGTTTTGCATAGCGTGAAGACCTTCTATATGCCGTCTATTCCGGCTCTGATGTTTTGCATAGCGTGAAGACCTTCTATATGCCGTCTATTCCGGCTCTGATGTTTTGCATAGCGTGAAGACCTTCTATATGCCGTCTATTCCGGCTCTGATGTTTTGCATAGCGTGAAGACCTTCTATATGCCGTCTATTCCGGCTCTGATGTTTTGCATAGCGTGAAGACCTTCTATATGCCGTCTATTCCGGCTCTGATGTTTTGCATAGCGTGAAGACCTTCTATATGCCGTCTATTCCGGCTCTGATGTTTTGCATAGCGTGAAGACCTTCTATATGCCGTCTATTCCGGCTCTGATGTTTTGCATAGCGTGAAGACCTTCTATATGCCGTCTATTCCGGCTCTGATGTTTTGCATAGCGTGAAGACCTTCTATATGCCGTCTATTCCGGCTCTGATGTTTTGCATAGCGTGAAGACCTTCTATATGCCGTCTATTCCGGCTCTGATGTTTTGCATAGCGTGAAGACCTTCTATATGCCGTCTATTCCGGCTCTGATGTTTTGCATAGCGTGAAGACCTTCTATATGCCGTCTATTCCGGCTCTGATGTTTTGCATAGCGTGAAGACCTTCTATATGCCGTCTATTCCGGCTCTGATGTTTTGCATAGCGTGAAGACCTTCTATATGCCGTCTATTCCGGCTCTGATGTTTTGCATAGCGTGAAGACCTTCTATATGCCGTCTATTCCGGCTCTGATGTTTTGCATAGCGTGAAGACCTTCTATATGCCGTCTATTCCGGCTCTGATGTTTTGCATAGCGTGAAGACCTTCTATATGCCGTCTATTCCGGCTCTGATGTTTTGCATAGCGTGAAGACCTTCTATATGCCGTCTATTCCGGCTCTGATGTTTTGCATAGCGTGAAGACCTTCTATATGCCGTCTATTCCGGCTCTGATGTTTTGCATAGCGTGAAGACCTTCTATATGCCGTCTATTCCGGCTCTGATGTTTTGCATAGCGTGAAGACCTTCTATATGCCGTCTATTCCGGCTCTGATGTTTTGCATAGCGTGAAGACCTTCTATATGCCGTCTATTCCGGCTCTGATGTTTTGCATAGCGTGAAGACCTTCTATATGCCGTCTATTCCGGCTCTGATGTTTTGCATAGCGTGAAGACCTTCTATATGCCGTCTATTCCGGCTCTGATGTTTTGCATAGCGTGAAGACCTTCTATATGCCGTCTATTCCGGCTCTGATGTTTTGCATAGCGTGAAGACCTTCTATATGCCGTCTATTCCGGCTCTGATGTTTTGCATAGCGTGAAGACCTTCTATATGCCGTCTATTCCGGCTCTGATGTTTTGCAGGCGCCCAGACCTTCTATATGCACTTTGCTATTTGCATGTAGAAGGTCTGTTGGCGCGATGCTAAACATCAGGACCTGACCAGACGTCATGGGGGTCGGGATTATAACTGTAAGTATTTATTGTGGGGTACTGCTTAGCGGGAGGGTTTTTAAATTGCCGGTATTTTTTTTTTGCCGGTATTTTTTATGCGTCGGTATTTTTTGGGTGCCGGTATTTTTTTTATGTCGGTATTTTTTAGGAGGCGGTAATTTTTTTCGCCGGTATTTTTGGGGTGTCGGGTTTTTTACCGCCGGTATTTTTGGGGTGTCGGGATTTTTTCCGCCGGTATTTTTGTGGTGTCGGGATTTTTGTGGTGTCGGAATTTTCACTGTCGGTACCCTGGTGGAGGTATTTTTAGCGTCGGAAATTAGTACTACACCCATAAGAATATGTGACATCTATTGGTTACAGTTTGTGCTAAGTGAGTTATAAGCTCCAGGGGCCAGATCCAGAGCTACGCTGGGCCGCTGTCCGTAAGCAGAGGTGTAGCTAGCTGCCATGGTGCCCGGAGCACGGGTATGTGGCAGCGCCCCAGTACTGTTTTTTGGGGCGTGGCCAACATGGGGGGGTTGCATTTGAAGGGAGAAAAAGAGGAAATTCCTAAATTGGCGAGAGTCCATTCTATTGTATTAATCATAAATACAATACCTAAAGAAAGTGAGGCGCTATAGTTGAGATTGACTCAAAACAATGAACAGTTGTTTCTAATATTTATTATATCGTTTTTTAGTTTTAGTTTTTTAAACAATCAAAACTTTACAAATATAAACAGATCTTAGTTTACATTTTAATGAAAATGTGACTGCCCGTCTGCAAGAATACCTCATTTAGATAGGTCCCTACACTTAAAAATAAACTTCTATAACACAGGGGTAGATCTAGAACTACGTGTGCCGTACGTTTATTCGTGGAGCGTATTTTCGTGCACGTAAGTTCGCTACACTCCCCTCGGCACACCCCTTGCACGGACGTATTTTGTCAAGATACGCTTCCCAAACCCTACCTAAACTTTTTCCAACGTAACCGCTGTCATACGCACACGTACATATGGGCAACACGAATTTACGCAGCTAAGCACGCCCATACTGTACACTTTAAATAACACCCCCCGCCTACTTCACGTATTTCACACGTATTTTCGATTAACGTAAATTTGGCACGCCCACGCGTAAGTATTTACGTGACACATACGTGAATGGCCCATACGTTCACAATTACGCTACTTGAATGTGCGTATTTTCTATGGTGTGCATGCGCAGTGCGTTCTAAACAGCGATTTTACGTGTCCGCCACGCGTAAATTCGCTCCGACGCATAGTTCTGGATCAGGCCCACGGTACTTACTGCCCTCTGTAGTAACTGCCTACATATTATAAATTATTGATGGCAGGACCCAGTCACGTTTTAATACAACACAATCTATGTAAAACAATCTATGTACCAAAATAAGATATATATAACTTACCGGCCCTCTCTCAGTGATAGGGTGCAAAGAAATGATTGGTTCACCCACAGTACTCTGTTATTTAACCTGGAACACATAGGCAGCTGATCTAGATGGTTGTATTCAAAGAGCAAAATAAAATATATCTGTAATAAATATAACTAAAAAACACCTCCTCTATTCTCTGCATCATCTCCCCCTCCCCATTCATCATCTCTTCATTATTCTCATCACCCCCCTCTCTTTTCCCTTTATCATTTCTCATCTTCCCATTCTCCTCATATCCTACCTTTCCGCTTTATCATTTCTCTATCCCCTCATCATTCAATTTATCATCGCCCCCTCCCCATTCTTCACCTCCCCATCATTCTCCCCTTTATAATTTCTCTATCCCCTCATCACCTCCTCCCCATTCATCTCCCATTCTCCTCATCACCTCCCCTTCACCATGATCTTTTCTCTATCCCCTTATCATGTCCCCCTCCCCATTCATCACCTCCTCTTCCCTCTCCACTTTATCATTTCTCTATCCCATTATCATCATCCATAATCTCCCTATTCATCAGCTCCCCCTCCCCCTCATCATTTTTGTATCTCCCCGTTATCACCATCTTCCCCTCTCAATTAGCTTTATCATTTTTCTACCCCCTTCATCATCCCACTCCCCATTCATTTCACCATTTTCATCACCCCTCTCCTTTCTAATTTTTTTTATACACTTCACTATTTTCCCCTACTCTTCATCAACCCCCTCCCCCCACCATTTTATTTATTTCATTATCCCCTTCATCTTTTCTTCCCATGTTTATCTCCCTCTTCCTCATATCCCTCTCTACTATATTTACCTGCACCTTTCTGCACTCCGCCTTGGCTCTGCTACCCATGCGTGTGACGTCATGATGTCACATGCATGGAGCTGGGTAATCTGGCCGCAGGAGCCCGACGGCTGTTAGATCTCTGACAGTCTGCCGACTCCAGACGCACTGAATCTTAATCAGTGCGCCTGGAGCCGGCAGACTGTCGGGGATCTGACAGCTGCCGGACTCCTACGGCGCCATTTGGTCCGTTTGGTGCCTGGAGCTCGAGCTCCAGTTGCTCCGCCCTCCCTATGCCCCTGGTCAGGAGAGAAGAGGTAGATTTGGAAAAAAGGAAAAATGCTTCTCGAGGCCCCTGATAGTGAATCTTGACTAAATTCAAATGTGGTAATAAACCAACAAAGCAGCTGCACTTAGAGGATACCCACTTTGTATATAAATCATAAAAGTAAAAACAAAAAGATGGGTATATTGTAACCTGTAATATCAATCAATTAATTTAAAATTAAGTAAATAAAAAAAAATATTTTGAATTTAAAAATACACAATAGAAAACACTGCGTTAAAATAGTACCAAAGCATTTATTACTATATAATAAAAACAAGTAATATAGTTCACCACCAGAACAGAAAAGTCAATTAGACTAACAATGCTAAAAGTCTTTACATTTTGAATAAGAGCCATTAATCGGTAGTCCTATTAGATATACATATAGGAACTCCAAACATCAACCTCATTGTTTAAAAGTGAAGATCCAATAAATACAGTATTATTGATTCTGATTTTCCCAATTTCAATACAAGTTATGAATACAGGCATGAGTTGTAAAGATATAAGCTGAGGACTAATAGCTGCTGCAATTCACTTGCATGGATATGTGGCTATAATGGACAACTGAGAGTTCCAGTCAGGAAATATAAATGGAACATGACATGTAGCTGTCAAAGTCCATAGGAGCATGGTTGGAGCAAAGGGCTGTCTTAAAAAACATGAGTTTTACTCACCGGCTAGCACATGTCCATGCTAGGCTACTAAACAGCAGATGTGCTTGGATAAAAAGTCCATACACATGTTGTTACCCTGATGTTCTGGGAATAAATCCTCCCAATAGTGTGTTAGACAAATATTTTGCTTCAGCCTACCAATCTTAGTCCAAAGACAGTATACCTCCTAATGTCCTCATTCCCATTTCTAATGGGCTGCTTGGTATGCTGCTCTTAATATTAAGAGGATTGGATGGTGAGAGTCTTTGCTACAGTAAAAACCTGATGGGTTTCTTTACTTCAAAACCACTTCATCAAAGGTGAGAGAGTCCTTATAATATTAATAGCAGGAGACAAAGAAGTCCTTTAGCAACTGGTTAGATTTGGGTGTTGTCAGCATAGTGGTAGTAGCTGAAGTGATTAGACACCTAGGACCGGATTCAGATTTAAGAAACTTTTCTGTGCGTTCGTAATAGATCTGTACGTTAATACAAAATAAGTTCATGTCGCAAAAGTAATGAATTTCAGAACACTTCGTGTTGTGAAAGCAACCTTATCGTTAGTGCATGTATATGTGACGGAAGTGAAACGTTCTCAAATACGACCACACGTCTACTACATTACCATGCCCATTTTTTGCTATTTACAATCCGACTGACGCCTACTTATTAATAATCCTACTTTTATGTTCGTATGCATTTTTTGTCATACGGGATTTACTTACGCATCATTCCAATTACGCTTTGTATCTCCATGGTCTGCACATGCGCACTAAATAGAAATCACCCCACTTACGCATTTTGCGTGCGTAAATTACCAGACGTTCTTAATTCTGAATACAGTCCCTAAAGAGGAGATATACAGGCAGGGCCGGCGTGACCCGCTCCGCGAGGGGATGCGGTGCATCCCGGCGCCATACTGGATAGGCGCCGGACATCCCCCCGCACCACGCTTACAGATTAGCAGTGTTCATACATTCTCCTGTATGAACGCTGCTAATCTGTATAGCGATGAGCGGGGGAATGTCCGGCGCCTATCCAGCATGGCGCCGGACCCCCACCTCCCCTCCGCTCCGCTATACAACTTGCCAGCGCTCATACAGGAGTTCCTGTATGAGCTGCTGCAGTACTCACAGAACAGCGCTCACAGCTGCAGCAGCTCATACAGGAACTTCCTGTATGAGCACTTCCTGTCTGCAGACACAGCGCCGCAGAGGAGGAAGGTGACAGGTAAG
>WWET01002845.1:0-12114 GCA_011038615.1 Limnodynastes dumerilii | reverse complement strand
TTTTTTCTGTGACGGGGGGGGGGGGGGCATGTTATGTTTAGTAATATGTATGGGGCATAGTATGTTTTTTATATTTACAGGGGAAATTGTATATGCGGTGGCATGTCATTAACCCTTGGCATGCTTTCGCTTATTGTACTATAAGGCACAGCATGCCCTGCAATAAATGGGCATGCTATGCCGCAGAATGCTAAGGGTTAATAGCATGCTGCGGCAGGTATTTTAATTATTTTTAAGTTTTCTTTTCTTTTTTAAGTAAAGGTGAATTTTTTTATAACAAAGGGCCTGATCCAGACCTAGTTAAGTGCTTGAACTTAGTTTCACCTGGGCTAAACCATGTTGATTTCAGGGGGAGTCAAGGTAATTGTATTCTTTGCATGCAGGGATATATCTCTGAATTGCTTACTGCACACAGATACTGACCAGCTTTACTATCACACTGTTATTTAGACTTGGGATAGGAAACATCACCTCTCAACTCTAATACTGTTTGCAGCAGATGAAATATGACTCCCCTGCAATCAACATGGTTTAGCCCAGTAGTAACTAAGTTCAAGCACTAGGTCTGGATCAGGCCCAAAGTGAGTGCCAATTTCTAGGAAATTGGCGCTCACACCCACATCTATTTTTTGCCGGAGTTAGAGGCGAGTTTACAGTGATTTTATTAAATACAGCGATTTGTATGCTCTGCCTTTTGAAACTTGCCATAACTATTTATACTATGGTGAGTTTAACTAACCCTCATCTCTGGTGACTTTAGCCTTACACTAAATTGATTTTAGTAAATCTGGCCGCTGGAGTCAGTGCCTGCATTCTTTGCCTTTTGTTGTCATATCTACAATTTTTTTCCGTTCTTTCTAAGTTTTATGACCCTTTCTCCCTGTGTCCTGTCATCCTGTGTCCTGTCATTGTTCCCCTGTTTTTCCACATTCTCCTTACTTTGAGATGTTGGCCTGAGGTTGTCTCATGCTAGCAGGCATTTTGAATTTACCATGTGGCTGTCAGCAGCCTGTATGTCTGTGTGATACAATGACTGTTGGCTTTATAAACTTATCAATGTTAATGACTTCTGCTAGCAGTGGAAAATTGGGGTTGGCAAGTTAGTGCCTGCAATAAGGAAGGATGTACTTGCACTATCACAGATAGCCTGTCATACATTACACTGTTAGAACAGATAGCCCTTGCCACTTTATGTACTTAGGACCCTGTAACAACAACTAAAGACTGGTTAATGATGTGATGCAGGCTTTTGAACAGTTGACCTTATTTGTTACCATTCAAAGTAAAGTCTGTAACTCGATCTCCAAATAAATATATGTAGATATTATACAGCCAGGGTTGTCCTGAGAGAAGAAATAGAGACTGGTATGGGGGTGAGACTTAATGATGCTATTTATGCAGATCACATCCCAAGCCCCCGCCCTCTGACCATCAATGGTTGTTTGCATAATATCACTAGGGGGTGGGGGCAGGGATTGATGATGATAATTGCATCATCAGACCCTGCCCAGTCCCTAGTTATAGTATGAATGCATGAAACCAGAACCTGAAGTCCCCTGCGGGAGATTTGCCAGGTCTCCCAGGATCCCAAACTGCCTCAATTTCATAGGTCTCCCGGATATTCTGGGAAAGACAGCAACCCTGACCGTAGTTCAGATCATGGGGTTTGTAGTATTATTTTACACAACATGGTAGATTCTGCCCTCTATTTCTCTATCCTAGAGGGAGCATTTAGGTAATGACTTCATGTGTCTGAAATAGTAGTAATTGTTTTGTATTGATAACCAATATGATATAACATGACAACACAACAATGATAATAGTATAAGTAATCTGTATAGGTATATCTATACTCAGACATACAGTATAATTATTTATATTTATTTATTAGCAGGTTTTTATATAGCACTATCAAATTATGTAGCACTTTACAAATTTATAATCTTTGGAACAAAACAGGGTATTAAAAAATAGGGTAGGGTAGGTAATAGGACCCTGCTCACAGACTTACAATCTATAGGACATTGAGGATTGATACATAAGGTCAAGTGCTTTATATACTGTATCATACAAATTTACCTGCCAGGTTGCATGGTAAAAGTACTCAGTGCTCTGTATGATCCAGTCACACAGCAGTGCCAGCAGCATAACCTAGGGTACTTTTAGTATGGAAATAGAAAGTGTTTAATTTGTGTTAATCATGTAGCAGAAAGGAAACTGAATAAAAACTACTTGTAAATAGGGTAGACAAATGCTAAGAGTGTCGGTTGAGGGATTTGGTAAGCTTGTCTGAAGAGGTGAGTTTTAAGGTAACGCATGAAAGTTTGGAGAGTAGAGGATAGTCTTAATGGGCGAGAAAAAGTTATTCAAGAGAGTGGGTTCCACTCGGGAGAAGTCTTGTAACCAGGAATCAGAGCATTTGTAGTTTATAGAAGGGCTGTATGTCCTATGAAGATCTGGGAGAGTGAGCTGGGATATATCTTGAGATGAGTGAGGATAGTTATGCAGGTGTAGTCTTATTGATGGCTTTGTAGGTTAGCAATAGGATTTTGTATTGAATTCTGTGAAATACAGGCAACCAATATAAAAACTGACAGAGTGGACCTCCTTTTTGGGGTAATTTTATATTGTGCAAAGAGGTCATCTTAGATTTGGCACTTACAAATGGTGACAGAATCTCTAAAGTAAGTGTGGGTGAGAACCTAGGATCAAGTGATCATCATGCAGTATGGTTTAGTATAATGACTGAGCAAGACATGTACCACACAAAAACAAGGGTACTAAATTTTAGGAAGGCAGATTTTGTGGAAACTGGAAAATGTGTAAGTGATTCTTTGGCAGAGTGGAGGCACATGAAAGGAGTACAGGAGCAGTGAGAAAATGTAAAAAATGCATTACTAACAGCAACAGACCTTTGTTTAAGAAAGGTTAGGAAAATCCCCAGAAAAAAAAGAAAGCCAATGTGGTTTACAAAAGAGTTAGCAAATATAGTGAAAGCAAAAAGATGGCCTTTCGGAATTATAAGCAAATTCAAAATAATAATAACAGGGAGGAGTATATTGAAAAGCAGAAGGAGGCTAAAAAGGTTATCAGAGAAGCAAAAGCACAAACTGAGGAAAAACTGGCCCACTTAGTGCGAAAAGGGGACTAAAGCTTTTTCCGGTGATACTACCACCACTATCGCCACAGCAATGTACCCTCCAGTACCTCTGCCCACCACCCACTACCCCCAGCAACAACCCCAGTACTTGTAGTTCACCCCCAAAATTAAGAAACAAAGTTTGCCACAACACAGTTTAGCTGTATGGGCACGGCAGAACTTTTAATGGACCCCCAAACCTACCTGGGAATTTTGGCTGGTCGTTAAAATATTAAAGAGATGGAAAATTGTCAAAGGTTAGTGGAGAGTTCCCCTTAAATAGCCATCTTATGTGAGCAAGAAGTCCGATATCAAAACTTGTTAACTCTTCAATGTATAATTAAACAGTCCGGAAATCCAAAACCTCAGGTAACAGAAGTTAAAACAGTTGCCATTACATTCCCCTAAGTTGTCCTGCCTAAAACAAAGAACACCCCATCATCCAGGGCTGATGGCCCTGATGTACCAAACCAGAAACAAAGAAAAAAAGAACCAAGGCCCTCATAGGGTTGCAGGGACAAAAACGGCAGGCAGGGACTCAACATGCATCAGAAGGCCATGGGTTAATGGTAAGTCTGTTTAGTTGTTTAGGAATTTAGGATAGGCTAGGCTGAGGTGAGCTAGAGGTTTAAGGGTAGGGTTTAGGGTAGGGATATGTAGGTAGGGGGCGGGATCTTAGAACAGTCTCTTCAGATAAACAGAATGAAACAGCTGATGGTCTGATCAGCATGGAAGACAACTAACATGGCACAGCCAAATAGACAGAATATGGAATCCAGGAGGAAACAAATGAGCACTGGCACAAGTTTGACCTCAGAGTCACAGGTTTAAATAGTATGTGCTGAGCAGACATTGGAAGTTCTGAAGAGGTGATCCAGGTGAGTAGGTGAGGATTGGTCTGTATTGTCCAGCTGACTTAATTCAACATGTCTGTGCTCATTGGAAGCACGGATACCAGTCTTTATGGAATTAAAAAAGTGGATAAACGGAGGAACACAGGTCAAAAGCAAGAGAAGAAAGTACCAAGGTTTGTGGAAAAATAATCATAGTAATTATTTTATTTATAAATAATTTTATTGGTTTGAATCAGTGCTCGAAGTGGAAATTTAGAAGTGGGGGTATGGAAATTTCAGCACCAGATGTGTCTTGTTTGGCAAAGTAAACAGGTCAACACTGAGAAAATCACATTGTGTATATGTCATGTGGGTCATGATTTCTACACTGAACGCTTTATGTATAATTAAATGATCTGGTTACCATTAGGGAAAATTTCTAGGGGCAGACGAGTCCAACCAACCTTATTGCCCCTCCTTTTGTGAATCCAACCAGCCTTATTGCACCTTCCTTCTTTGTGGCCAGCCAGTCTTATTCCCCCCTCTTTGTCCAGCCAGTCTTATAGCCCCCTCTTTATGAGTGTCCACCTAGCCTTATTGTCCCTCCTTCTGTGTCCAGCCAGCCTTATTACCCCCTTTTTATTTATGTCAAGTCAGCGTTATTGTCCCCTCCTTCTATTTGTCCAGCCAGCATTATTGCCCCTGCTTTTGTTTGCCCAGCCAGCCTTATTGCCCCATCCTTCTGTGTCCAGCCAGTCTTCTTGCCCCATCTTTATTTGTGTCCAGTCAACCTTGTTGTCCTCACCTTTTTTTGTCTTAACAGTCTTATTGCCCCCTCATTGAGTCCAGCCATTCTTATAGCCCCTTCTTTATGTGTGTCCACCCAGCCGTATTGACCCCTCTTTATTTGTGTCCAGTCAGCGTTATTGTCCCCTTCTTGTTTGTCCAAACAGTCTTATTGCCCTCTCTCTATGGTCCGCCAGTGTTATAGCCCCTCTTTATGAGTGACCAGCCAACTTTATTTTTGTGCAATCTTATTGTCCCCTCCTTCCATTTGCCCAGCCTTATTGCCACTCCTGTGTCCAAACCGCCTTATTACCTCCACCACACAGTTTTTATTTGTGTGCAGTCAGCCTTATGGCCCCTTCCTTCAGTTTAGCCAGTCTTATTGCCCCCTCTTTTTTCCCAGCCAGTCTTATAGCCCCCTCTTTATGAGTGTCCAGTCAATCTTATTGTCCCTCTTGTGTCCAGCCAGCCTTATTGCCCTAACTTTGTGTGCAGCCTAGCCTTATTGCCCCTTCTGTTTCCAGATAGCCTTATTACCCCCTCCCACCTTTTTATTTGTTTGCAGTCAGCCTTATTGCCCCCATTATTACCCAGTCTTATGGCCCCCTCTTTGTGCCCAGCCAATCTTATAGCCTCTTTTTATGAGTATCCAGTCAGCCTTCTATGAGCCCGCTCTGAGTAATAATTCTATGAGCAGCTGTATTCTTACTCAGAGCCGGTTCACAGAAGTGGCGGTATGCCATACCGCCGTATACCGGCCCACTTCGAGCACTGGTTTGAATTAAGTATTTAAATTACTTTATCACAGGTTACTTTTCTTTACAAAGCATTTTTTCAAACACAAAAGTCAAGTTTGCAGACAAGGATTTTAATGAACTTCCTATGAACTCCATGAAACCACAGTTTTAAGCCTAACAGCTTAGCTCTCTGCTTTAAAAAAAATAAAAAATAAAACTATGCTAAATATATTCTGTTCTGTTCAATAGACATTGCAATCTTAGAGCTTATAAAAAGATCGCTGAAACCACTTTTTAGATTATATGTGCAATAGCAATGGTGCCTGCTTTATGGTGTTATGAGAAATTGTATTTACCTAAAATAAACTCTTACCTTAAAAAAAAATAGAATAACCTTTTTAAACGTAGGTATAAATCTATACAAATTAATATAGAAATAACATTTGTCAAACAATTAATATGGAAAATATAGTCAAATATAGTAGTAACAACTTTCATATTGTGGAACATACCTAATGCAATAGGGCACTAATAGTAATAATAAACTATAAATATACATTACATGAAAAATGTAAATAAAAATAGTTAAAAAAACAAATTGTTATGTAAGTTTCTTACCAGCTTTTACTGCACATGTGCAATACAAGTAATTATGCAACGGAACGCAGCGCCCATGTGGAATTCAGTCTCCACATGTAGCTTTCTGCACTCACCATGCGGACAGTTCCGTCAGATGGTATAAATAGGGGCCTTATATTTCCTGAGAGTCCAAAGGGACACCTCAGAAGCAGGACTGTCTCCAGGGATGCAGCCTCCAGGAGAAGATGGACCGGAGCGATCTCTGCAATAAAGAATGAAGACTTCAGAAATGTAAGTATGACCTTTTTTTATTAATATTTTATTAACATTTATTAACATTTTATTAACATTTTTTAGCCAACAAATCTGAGATAAAAAATTAAGAATATTATAGCACAATAAACTTTATATGAGAAGGGGATACAATATAATACTTTATAGCACTTGTGGGGCATTATAAGATAGTATATTGGAGGATGGCACACATTAGCTTTACTGCACTTGTGGGGCACTATATAATAGTTTATTGGAGGACAGCACACATTAGCTTAGCACACATTAGCTGTATTGCACTTACAGGCCACTATATATCTATTATTGCCACGGGGCACTTTCTATGTTGTGTGCTGCGGACCACTTTTATACCTATTATTGCAATGGGGCACTATATATGTTGTGTACTGTGGGCCATTATACACCTGCTATTGCTACAAGGCACTATCTATTTTGTATACTGCGGACCACTTTATACCTATAATTGCTACGGGTCACTATCTATGTTGTGTACTGTGGGACACCATATACCTATCATTGCTACAGGGCACTATCTATGTTGTGTACTGCAGGCAACTATATACCTATTATTGCTATGGAGCAATATATATGTTATGTATTATGGGCCACTATATATCCATTATTGCTGCGGAGCACTATCTATGTTGTGTACAGTGGGCCACTATATAACTATTATTACTTGTATACTGGTGTCCTTATTATATGCAGCAAAAGGCTTTCAGTATATCTCTTAACTAAGATAAATTGGATATTTTAAACACCAATTGGAATTAAATATCTACTGGTCAAGTACTCCAACTTCTATTTCAACTGTTATTATATTGATGCTCTTCTTAAACTTCTAATGAGGCGGCTGCTAAGAAGGATAGGTGCCTTGACCAGGGCTCAGAGTCTAACTACGGCCTGATATTCTGCAGGGCACCTAGTAGGCTGTGGTCCCCAGTGGCGACACCCGGAGGATAAACGGAAACAAAGGCGGAAAGAAGCTGGAGAAGAAGGCAGGGGAAAGTGGGAACAAGAAAAGAGAGCTAGAAGGGACTAGCTCTGACAAACAACACAGAGAGACAGACAAGACGAACTAGGGCGTGTGCGCGCTCACACTCACTCACTCACTACCACAGGGGTGCCACACAGTCACAACAAGAAGAATGGGTTAGGCAGGGTCAGGAAGAAATACTGGGTAATAAGACTGGAAAACACAAGGAGAGAGGCAAGGGTTAACTGGAGCAAGGGCACTCAGAGATCACAAGAAAAATGCACAAGGCAGAGAACAATAACAGAGCTGGACACAGACTAGAGATATAACCAGTGAGCACTGCTGGAGCTTATAAGGAGACTGCTGGCTATCGAGTGGCCAGCAGTCCAAACAGGTGAAATGATTGGCTGGAGTCCTGCCAGCAATCACAACAGCCAGGAAGCTATAAAAGACAGAGGGAGAAGGGCTTCACCCATTAAGCACCAGCTGCAGGTGTAAAACATGTGCAGGCTGTGCATAGTGCCTGGCCTGCAGCATTTTCACAGAGGCACTGGGACAAGACATCAAACAAAGGTAATAACTTACATGTCAAAATACTTAGCATGGCAGCATGTAACATCAGCATCTAAACAGTCTCAGAACTAGTTTGGCTAAGGACTACGGGCTCTATTTACTATGAATGCCTGAACGTAGCTCAGGCAAGTTCGAATTCGCTCTCTGAGAACTTCTGAGCTAAGTTCAGGCTATTTACTAATAATCACCCTCTGTTGGCTGTCCCGCGATGACATCTGAACTTTCTTCTGTCATCGCGGGCTTTCTTTGTGTGTCTGGAAAGCCTGCACATGCGCAGTGGCTCTCTGCTGGGACTTTGTAAAAAAATGAAATCCCAGCATGAGAAGCACTGCACATGTGCAGGCTCTCCATGTCGGGACCGGCACCTGCGGGCAGACACGTCTTCGGTCCGGTAAGTATTTACAGCTATTTTATTGTGTTCTTTTATTTCTGTTTTTAATTGTTTTTTAATTTTCAAAAAAAAATGTAATTTTAATTTTTTAAAGACAACATAATTTACTTATATTCCAGCGGTCTACCCATACATATACCCCTTTTTCTCCCCCTAATAACAGTTATTAGGGGGAGAAAAGGGGGGTTTTATGGGGAGATTGCTGGAAGAGAATTCTGAACGCCAGTCTGAAATGGCGTTATTTTAACTCTCAGAGAGTATAAAACTCCGCTCTAAAGGTTAGTAAATAGCCAGCCCCATTGAAAACAATGGGCTGGCGAGGACAGGTGAAGTTTTGCCGCATGGCAGCTGCTGTAAATAGCAAAAAGTTAATTTTTGGAGTTATAACTAACTCCAAAAATGAAATTTTTAAAGCTTTAGTAAATAGAGCTGAATGTTTGCACTTTGCTGACAACATACCCTCCAACTGTACTTATTTGGCCGGGACAGTACAGTTTTTTAACAGTCTGTACCGGCCAAAATGTCTTTACCAACTTGTACCAGGAATCTACAGCTTCCCAGGTGTCAGACAGTGCAGTGAGCAAATCTGGACTCACTGCAGGACTGTTTAAAAGCCAATCAAGACTCACCATGTCATAGCACCGCCCACATGAGATCGTCCTAAAGATGATGGGCAGCCTGGGGAGCCAATGAGAGTAAGGAAAAGGGATCAGGAAGTAGATTAGCAGAGTGCATTGCAGGAAGGGCTGGACAGGAGACTCAGGAGAGCCCAGGAGCCCAGGAGCATGGAAGAAATGGAGGTGTCAGACATGGTAACAGCAGATGTGAGGGTCAGCCATAGGGGACTTACTTACTTTGTTTCTTACTGTGTCTTGGGTACTATTTCTGTTATTTTGTCCCTTACCTGCATTTGTTCTGAGTGTTGGTTGTTCCTTTTCCCCTTGTCTGTTTTTGATGGATTTGTTCTGTACAAACTGCTTGATGGATTTAAAATGGCAAAAATAAATAATGGCGTGTGAGCGCTAAAAGGATAAAAACCCGGTATAAATGTCTAATAAAACTAAATAATTATGATATTAAAATATAAAATATAAAGATGATAAACAGTGCACTAAAGAGGTGATAAATCTGAAGAAAACTAATGGTAGTTCCTGAAGACAACCAATAGGATTTGGAGGATGACAACCTACCTATTACACTCTAAAATACAAAAAACACACAGTGATGCAGATGATCAAATAAACAACTGCCCAACAGAAACCAAGTGATGAAAAAACAAACGGCAGATAAATGAGTGATGTAGAGATAAAATAAAATATGTAGCAGTGTGAATAGCAAAATAAATAATGGGTAGTAATAAAACAATAAATATAAAAATTAATGGAGGTCTCTAAAGACAAGGGATAAAACAAGGAACACACACCTTGCTTAACCTCTAAATCAAAAAGAAATGCACAGTGATTGAATAAACGTGTACAAAATGAAAATATATAGATGCGAATAGGATGTGGAATATAAATAGAATAAATCAAGGTACGAATTAGATGTAAAATATAAATAAATATGTCAGTAGATTCCCACTATAGAACAAGAGAACTGTGTCCAAGTCTGTATAACTTGATCCGGCAGTAAAGATGAATGTAATAAATGAATGAGCAAGTCTATGGTGAAGTTCCTTGGCAGAGAAAGTCTCTTCAAATGTGGCCAAAAGTTCAAGGCTTAAATAGAAGTCACTTACAGTCTGAGGCCCAAATGATCGTTTAGTGGTGCTAAAAATCCTAAAGACCGAAGAGACGCTGTAATAATAACCTCTGCCGCGTGTAAACAGTCAGCACTGATGGTCGCCACGGAAACTAGTAAACAAAATCTCTGGCAGCATCGGAAGGGGAATCCCCGCTCCCCGCTGAGCTCCGGCTCTCTCTAATGAGGAAATACAGGCTTGATGCTCCGGATACAAAAAAGAAGAATTTATTAAATAAACGGATATACAAAAAACAAAGTATAGATATAAAACTGCACTATAAAACCCACCAGTTGACCGTTCGCTCTGGATGACAGGTACCCGGGTAGAAAAGCAGAGGAACGGTGCTATCAACACGGTGCTATCAACACGGTGGATCACCCAGATGCAGAGAAAAACAAAAGACACCCCGCCGACGTGTTTCAAACCAGTTGTGGTTCTTTATCAAGGCAAATGAGGGGTGTCTGTTGTCAGTAGGAAGAATATATATTATTGTAGTTACATCAACAGCCAATCAAAACAAATTTTACATCATATAAAAACAACAATTGATGGAATACATTTTTTACTGGAAAAAATTAATACTAACAGGTTTAAAAGGATAAATTAAATAAATACAGCTCTGACACTTATTTTATAGTATCAGTCTCAAATAATTATATTGGTGATATCAAATAGGGGCAGGTTTGTAATCTAAAAAACATATTAAATTAAAAATAGAAATACAAGAAAGAATGGGTTGTTGCCTTTTATTTTACATGTTCAAGGGTTTTTTTTTACCTTTGATTTTGTGTGTTTTTTTTTTTATTAAATTTTTTTTTTACATTATTTAGTGTAAAAAATTTACACTTACCAATGACCCCTTCAATGGGTGCTTGCTGCACCTGATGGTGCAGTTGGGTCTCCTCCTCCTCTGGCAGCTCCTCCTCACGCCACACCGCCTCCTCCTCCAGCCACGGCTCCTCCTGCCCTGGATCCTCCCTCCAAACAGGCTCTTCCTGCACCGCCTCCTCCTGCACCGCCTCCTCAGCCTCCTCAGCCTGCCCAGGCTCCTCAAGATGCGGAGGCTCTTCAGGCTGCAACGGCTCCTCCTCCTCATCCCGCTGCAGCTGGCGGCGGCCAAATTCAGCCATTCTGTGTCTGTTCCGCCCTAATGGATAGAAATAAAGGAGACACATGTTAAACACAGTAAAGTGTACAAATGTTAAAAGAATCTCAATATACTTCTAACACTTGGTAATATCCTGTCATTAGGGCTGGGTGTTTCATGCTACCAGGAGGTGATATGCACAGTTTACAAAAATATTTATTTTTTTTCCTAGGCACCTGCTCACTGGATCCTTGCTGTCAGACCATGTCCATCACTACAACTGCACTACTAAAAAACCTATCAATAAATATCAATACTTTAAATACTATACTTTCAAGACATCATATTTGAATAATGTAAAACAATCATTTACACTGCCTTGAAACAAAATTGATTATACACTGCTGAGTGAAAGTAAGCACTCATAGTAAAAACTTACTCCACGCATGGCGCTCTATCTGCAAACGGACCTCTGCCAGCAGGCCGGGTTGCCACCGCCTCAGGTCTGACCACCGACGCATGAGTTGGTCCACATGCCGGTGGACCCGATGACGGCGTAGTATTTCCCGCTGGATGCGTTGGTATGCCCGCCTTACTGCTGCATTACAGCGTGGCTGGCGGAGGTCGAACTGGTCCATAATTCAGACCAGGACCCGCAATTCTGCATGGCTGAAAGGTTCCGCACGTGCAGGCGCCATTTTATAATGAAAAGTATGAACTCACGCTGCGTCACGCAGCGTGAGTTGCGTCACTACGTTTTTTTCATCTAGCCATGCCATTGGTAATATCTTGTAACGCCCACAAAGAGCTGACAATCTATCAAAATTATTTATTTCAAATGTTTTTCTCTCATTTGTTGATGAACCAGTCAATCACCTCAATTACAGAGACCGTTTGTGTAATTGATGGACATGTGAGAAAGCACGCCCATGCAATTTTTAACCAATCATACTGTAAAGACAGACCTTTAAAAGT
>WWET01002844.1:206513-219429 GCA_011038615.1 Limnodynastes dumerilii | reverse complement strand
GCTAGCCGTGCATACGGCAGCTGTAACAATTGCAGCCAAATTCACTTACCCGCTCCTTGGCCTCACCTCGCTCACCTCCGTGGCGTGCTCTCTGCGTGCTCACCTTTTCCTGGAGTCACAGCGGGTGCCAGAGGTGGTGCGTGCGGTGAATACAGACGCTGACGTGACCCCAAGGTCGTGTGAGCGTCTGTATTCACCGTGCGCACCACCGCTGGCACCCGCTGTGACTCCAGGAAAAGGAGTCTGACAAAGCCCTGTGAGTGACTGTGAGTTTTGTAGGACTCATGCCTTAAGGCTCCGATTGCGGCCATATCAGCTGGGCACCATCGGAACCTGGGGCATAAGCCCTACAAAACCCATGTTAGTTACGCCTCTGGTTATAGGTACATAAAAGGGTTCACATGCAGCAATTCTAAAAACTCTAGGGCAAGATTTACTAACTTGCGAGAAAGTAAAAGTGGAGATGTTGCCACAGCAACCAATCAGATTCTAGCTCTCACTTTCCTGTTACATACTAGAAAATCTCAGCTAGAATCTGACATTGGCAACATCTCCACTTTTCCTTTCCCGCAGCTAAGTATATCTGGCCCTTAGAGTGTCCAACTGTAAAAACTGGGCAAGAGTAAATATATATGCACTGGTGTTGTGTCACTATAGTAAGAACGGCAATAAGACTCAATATAAAACTCAAAATAAAAGGGATATATACACCTATTGTAAAACTAGCATAGCGCCATGCTAATATGGATAGGGTTCAAGGATTAGTCCTCATTATTAAAATAGGAGCATAATAAGCCAGACAAAGTTTCTGAGGTCTCAGAGATGCAACACAAAAGAAAAAAGTCAATGTAATAAGTTTATATAAAGCACAAACTTTACTCCAAATATATACTGCATAAAAATATTCAAACAATAAAAAATACTTAAAACAAATATAGATTTCCCCATATGGAGGTGCTCTCCATGTCCCGCTGTATCATTGGGCCTGATCCTGTACTACGACGGCGGGCGTAAGATCGGCTTTTCAGCCGATCTGCGCATGCGCCGGGCAGATGTTGCCCGGCGTTGCTACGGCAGCACCCAATCGTGGATCGGGCGTCCGTAGCAGCGCCGTAGGGACACTGGAGGGGACGTCCCCCAGTGTCCCTACGTTCAGGTTAGTGTAGGTGGGCGGGGGGAGGTAGTTCCCATCCAGGCTCTCCCCAGGCACCGCTGTCACTCACACACTTTCCCAGACACTGGGCGGCCGCCACACAAAGACAGCAGCATCATGGACCAGTACACGTGTTCCAGGGTAACGGCACAACTCACACAATAGTCCCCGGGCCCCTTTACTCCCGCGGGCCTGCCCTCCATGCCTCATGTCCGCCGCCAGGAACCGCGTGTCGCCGACATGTGCCTAGGGCCGGATTTATCACTTCCTATAGAGCTGCCGCTGCGGGTGACGGCCATGAGAAGGTGTGAGGAAACGGGTCCCGGACGTATGACTTTTTTTCCCTGCTTGGACATGTATTATCCCATTCTTACCTGTGACCTCAGGGAATGTATATACTGTGTGTGTTATACTTATACCTATACTTATACTTGCATTTACCATAAGGAGTTTCTGTAGCTGTAGTAGAGTGTGTTATGTAGTTATTATATGTTATATGTAAGGTATAATGTGTGATGTGTTATAGGATTATGTAGCATTTAGTTATAGTATATAATGTGTGATGTGTTATAGGATTATGTAGCATGTACTTATAGGATGGTTATTGTGTGATGGTTTATAGGGGGCAGGATAATCCCTCACTACAGAGGACAGGAAGAGACCGGGGGGGGACGGGACGGGACTCTTTACCCCCTCCTCCCTCTACAGGAAACCAGAGGTGTGTGACATCACAAATGACTAGCAAGGGTTAAATCTGGGAGTGACTGCTCCTTATGACACATCTATAAGAGGGCATAGGTTATCTCCATCAAAGAGTTTGCCCAGGCCTCAGCCAGATACCTTGGCCCCATCCCAGCAGGGAGTCTTCTAGTGTGCATAGGGACTGGACAGTGTCTTAGACATTGATGGACAGCTGCTCCTAACCAGTGGGTAACCAATCACATTCCACCTTACCTGTCACATGTCTGTGAGGGGGGGTCCTGAGTAAAAAGGGTGAGCAGGGTCTAGGGAGGGAGAGATTGAAGTTTGGAGCTGGACTGTGAAATTGTGGACCTGGGTATTGGAGGGGAATAACTCGTATAGGTCCTGCCTACTGCGTCTGAAGTTCTGGCTGCAAGAGTTCGGACTCTTTCCAGAACTTTAAGCTGTCTATAGGACATTGGGGATTGATACATTAGGATATGTGCTATATATCATACAAATGACCAGAAAGCTTGTATGGTAAATTTGACTGTTTGTACGTTCTGCGCATACACACAGCAGATGTTACGCATCGTAACTCTGGTCGGACGTAACTTTTTTTATAATTATGTATGAAGGGGTATGTCAACCCTATGCTAGCCGTAAATACGCAATGGAGGTGGAGGGAGGCATTTAAATTGTACAGTATGGGCTGGGTTAGGCAGTTACGACCATCAGGATGCTACGTACTAGCGCGGTTTCGCTTCGAAAAGTTAAGGTTTGGTAGTCGTAAAACAGCTAAATTACGTGTGACCTAGTGGAGTGCCCGGGGGAGTGCTTAGTACTTATGATCATGTAAATAAGCTACGAGATCGTACTTAAAGTACACTTAGGTTTGGATCTGGCCCAAGGTTTGTGTTAATGATGAAAGGAAATCCGGATAGAAAGTAGTTGTAAATAGGGTAGATAAATGTTAAGAAGTAGGTTGAGAAAATTGGTCATCTTGTCTGAAGAGGTGAGATTTAAGGGATTGCTTAAAAGTGCAGTGAGTAGTAAGCAAGGAAGGTTATTCCCGAGAGGGGGTACAGCCTGTGAAAAGTCTTGTAACCAGGAATCCATTTAGCATTGAGGAGAGCTATATATGTATAATGTATGTGGGTGCAGTCTTGTTGATGGCCTTGTAGGTTAGCAAAAGGATTTTGTATTTGAGTCTGAAAAATACATGTCAAAAATGTAGAGACTGACAGAGCGGACATTGCATGGATAGTTGTAAGTGCCATAAGGTACTTAAAAAGGGGGACAAGAGGGGGGCAGGACGGGTTAGTTAGGTACGGTTCTGTCCGCACCTAACTGACACCGGATCTGTGAATATGGTCCTCTGTACCCTGGGGAGTCGTCTAAGGTAAGGACAAACTGTAGAAAGAACATTGCTCAATCTTTGCTAAGGTTTCTAGGTATGTGCAGTCTGTCTGAAATGTCAACAGAGAAACCCAGATCATCCAGTGCCTGTTTCAATAATTCATCTTCCACCGTGTGAGCTGGTGAAATTGTTTTTCTGGTCCAGGGAGCTAACTTTAGATGTATGCGTAATTGTGTTTTCTGAAAATTAGATTGATCAGAATTCATAACTAATTGGGTCATCCCTATATCTATACTATTAGAATTAGCCCTGGACAGTGGGGTGATAGCCCTGATTATTGCATTGTGTGTGTTCACTATGCAATATTCCTGGTAGCCGTGTGTAGCTCTACAACTCACTAAATTGATCCAGCAATGTAATCCACTTAAGAAGCTGCTGAGTGGTCTGTGAGCAGAATGAGATATTAATGATATATTAATATGATGATATAATGATCATCATATTAAACAGCTTGTATAAAATGTATAAAAGATAACAATATATTAGAGCAACTAAGAGCCTAGTGCATATTTAATCCTCTTCTAATAATCCTCTTAATTTACACCACATTCTTTTTTCCCATTTTACTATTGTGATTTTGTCATTTGGCTTTGCCACTAGTCCTTTCTCCCAACCTGTTCCGGTATTCTGTTCTTAGACACCACTGATAAGCAATAAATAGTGTAATACATGCACAGGATAAATAACTTTCTACACTGTTTCTCTTCATTATGATTTTAACATTTATCATCTTCCTAAAAAGCCCGCTTTGGGCCCATTTCATCGTTCTGTGTAAGTACTGTAATAAGATGAAATCACACCACTGAAACAGACATTTGGCAGGCGACAAGATATAGGAATAACTAATCAGTGAACCTTACATTTTATAAAATAATGATAAAGCTTTAGCTAATAGGACATGTAATTGTTTGTCTTCTTTCACACATTTTTGGTTGTGATTACTCTACATGGAAAGGGCTTGATGAGCTGTGAAGAAAGCACTGCTTTTATGCACAGTGTTTAGTGGAAAATACATTTTTTTATGGAGTCAGTCCAGGTAATGAATGAAGAATGTCATAGCATAAACATCCCACAAATTGGTATCTAGAGATACTCTACTCGGCCTGTTATATCATTATATTGTTGTTATAACAACAACTTAACCCTTAATAATATTAGCATAAAAGGACAACTTTATGACTCTCTGTGCAAATGGAACAAAATTTCTGATTGCAGCAATTACTTTAGTGACGTAATTGAAGCAGAGCCGTCTCTACACCTATTGGAGCCCAGGGTGGAAATATATACTGGTGCAGCCCTCCCCCTCAAAAAAATATATGCCTGTACCCAGGCATCCACTTCTGCTCTGTGCCCAGCCCTTGTATATTTATCCAGCCTCCATTTGTGCTCTTTATATGTTTGCCCAGCCATCTACTTTTGTCCCTTGAATATGTGGCCATTGATCCTCTTCTGCCTCTAGTATATGTGCCCAGCCATCCAATTCTACATCTTGTATATGTGTCTCACTTCCAATTTAGCGTCTTGTATGTGTGTCCAGCCTCTATTTCTGCCCCTTGCAAGTATGTCTATGCTCCATTTCTGCCACTTACACGTGTATAGTGTATCAAGCCTCCATTTATGCCCTTGCATTTGTGTCCATCCTCCATTTCTGCCCCTTATATGTGTTCAGCCTCCATTTCTCGCCCTTCTATAGCTCCAACGTTTCTGTTTAATTAACTATACTACTCTTTACTTACCTCTGCTGTCGTCTTCAACCTTTTCTTGCTTCTTCTGCGACGTGCTCTGCTTGAATGACGCTAACCTAACCGCATCAACAGTATAGGTTATACAGGGCGCCTGCATGTGATCCTAAGGTGCATGCAACGATACCTCTGAACACCTATGAAGTACATAGAACATAGAAACATAGAAAGTGACGACAGATAAGAGCCACATGGCCCATCTAGTCTGCCCATTTGTTTATTGAAAACTATACTGACCCTAGACCCTATTTACCCTCAATTTGGGTTACAATTTAGGATACCCTTATATTTATCCCAAGCATGTTTAAATTGTTCTACTGTATTGGCCTCAACCACCTCAGATGGGAGAATATTCCACTTATCTATCACCCTTTCAGTGAAGTAATTTTTCCACACATTTCCTTTGAATCTACCACCCTCCAGTTTATATTCATGCCCTCATGTTCTATTACACCTTTTCTTTTGAAAAATAGTACCCTCCTCTAGCTGGTCACAACCCTTGATGTATTTGAAAGCTGCTATCATGTCCCCCCTCTCCATCATCACGTAGTGTAGCTATACAATACAGACAAGTTCGGTTCAGCTCTGTGGCCATATTTGTTGCATAACTGTAATGTTGATTGTAAATAGTGGTTATTATTGATGAGTGTCTCTTTTATAATGGAAATGTATAAAAAAAAATTTACAAAACTATATTTAACATTTTTATAAAAACACGAACAATTAATTTTTTTGTGTGCAGAAATGAATTAACACATGCTCAATACTTTGACATTGATTACTGACATGTTGTGATGCGTTCACAGTGTCACATCCTAAAACAAGGGACTAAAATAGGTTGTGAAATATATGCCCCCTTGGACATGACCTGTGTCCAGTGCAAATGTTTTATCGTAAACAGTCCGCTGTGGATCGGGTGCACTTGCTTGGCCACACCCTTACTGCACTTTGGCAATGTCCTTCTACCCCTTTCCTCTTGCCACACGACCCTCAGAATGCATAACTCTGTACTTACAGAATTTGCATATAGGTCTGCCAAATTGCAGAGGAGGTCATGGATGTGACCATGAAAGTTGAAAGACATTTTTTGAAAGACTGAATTTCAAATGAAACACTGGCATACAATATTCTTCAGACATATTAATTGGTGTAACACATTTAATAGCTTACTAAATGTTACATTAAACCAGAAGTCATACACTAAAACATGTAGTATAGCCATTGTAACACAACGTCACAAGATGTGACAATGATGCAAAACGTCATTGTCGCATCCTCAGATCTTGCAGGGTTTTGCGTTAGTTAAAAGAACATCGGACGCCATTGCTCACAGAGAGGGAGGCACAGGAGGGGAGCACTAGCATCATTATTGTTTGTATACCATCCACCCTGCCTGCAACACTAATCAGAAATCATCACTGACTCACACTGTATGCTCAGTTGTCATTTGCTGAAAAAAAGCTACTTTTTATTTAATTTTAGCGTTATATTTTTTATCTGACTGTATTGCTCACAAAAATTACTTGCTGAAAACGCTAATTTTATCTATTCTATTCAAATTGTGCGCTGTTCTAGTGTGTGTGTCTGACAGCATTGCTGAAAAAAATCACTGACTCGCAGTATGTGCTCTGTTGTCATTTGCTGATAAAAGCTATTTTTTTCTATTTTATTCAAATTGCATGCTGTGATACTGGGCCTGATCCAGAGCTACCATGTACTAACGCTCAGCGTTACATCGTGGACTCCCCTGACACTCTCCCTGCCCCCAGCATACTTACCGGCATTAGTGTAGGGAGCCGGTGTAAGCGAGGGTAACTACGCTGGGACGGCGGCGATGTTACGATAACGTCGTCCTCCCAGCCTCATTACCCTCCCTCCCCACGCCTTCCTACACTAAATACAGCGTAGTAACGCTGAGGGACGCCCCCTCCAGCGTTACTACGCTGGTGCTACGGATGCCCGATCTACGATCGGGTGTTGCTGTAGTTACGCTGTGCAACATCTGTCTGGCGCATGCGTAGATCGGCTTTTCAGACGATCTTACGCTTACACCTGCCATAGTTACTACAGCGGGCGTAGCTCTAGATCAGCCCCATTGTGTGTCTGACTTTGCGGAAAATTTTTTAAAATTGTTGACCGTTCATCGTTCATGTGTTATGGATTATGATCAGTCTGCAAAAGTCACCAACCAGCTGCTGTGACCAGTCATGATGGGCCTGATCCAGACTTACGGCCTTTTGTACTTACTGCGCATGCGTGGGGCAGATGTTACGCTCATGTTCCGGTCTGAGAAACTGAGCGTATGGGCCTTGATCGTAACAGCTTCGTATTTACACTCAGGGGGGCGTGCCTGCCGTACGAAATCCGTAATTATGAACCAAGGGCGGGGTGAAGCATTTAAATCATACAGTATGGGCGTGCTAAGCGTTGTAACTATGCAATGAGCTTACGGACGCACGCGGTTACGCTCAGAAAAGTTAGGGTAAGTTTTGCTGAGCGTAAGAAGTTAAAAGTAAATACGACCAAGGGGAGTGCCGAGATACGCACATGAGCGTTTCATGAGCGTAGGTCTGGATCAGGCCCGATGATACTAGTCTTTCAACGACATCTACTAAAGTCTATACTCAAGGGCATAGTGTGTTTAAGTCAGGGAAACTTAAATCCCAAAAACAAGCTTTTACATTGTTCAAGATAAAAACACTTCTAATAACAGGAAAGTTTACTGAAGAAAAACATAAAATTGCCAACATGCTGTTCTACCCACGCAGTGGCAAGGAAAGATTCTTGTACTTTATTTATGAGTGATAGTTCTGGAACTGTCAGTAAGGCATCTTCTTCTGTCTGTCATGATGATGCAAGACCGTGTTATTCACAGTTTAGAAGTGGTGCCAAAATTTTTTCTAAAATCATTGCTGAAAAAAACAGTAAGGCAATACAACAAACTGTGTGTTCAGAAACGTCACAAATCCCCGAGGAGTCTATCCACGAGTGCTATGTGTGAGCCTGACCTTTCTGATAATGTTCTCATAATGAAGCATCCTTTCACCATTTCTGCAAATGTGTGGATGAGTAGCACATGTGTAGCTAGTGACATAGAAATTGAGATTGCCACTTCAGTTTGTAACAGGATGAGGGGGATATGTGTGTAGCTGATGACAGCGCTAATCAGGATGTTGATGATGAGGATTTGGTTTGTGTAAGTCATGCTCCAGTGGAAGCAGTTCTTGCCAGTGATAAGAAGAAGACCATTGTCATGCCTGGGTATAAGACCAAAATATCCACCTCTTATGTGTGGAAATATTTTGAAAAAAATCCTAACAACAGCTGTCAAGCCATTTGGAGCGTTTGTAAAACCACATTCAGTAGGGGCAGGGACCTTAACCATCTTTTGGGAAACTCAGAAACTTGCGCAAAAAAATAACAACAAGCAATCCAGCATCAGCTGGCTCGCTTCTCTCAGCTAGATCCCAGCACCTGCAATCTACACCGCCGGCACCCTCATCTTAAATATCCTTAGTGATCAAAGTTAGTCCTGCATCCAAGTTGCTAAGGCTGCATGACTACTCCCATATCCAGGATTCCTCAGAAGAATCATTGAGCGTTAGGCCCGCTGCTGCAGCTGCTGCTGGGGGTGGATCCTCATCCTAGAAGCAGACCAAGAAAGAGTCTACTAGTAGTTTCAAACAACAATTGACTGTTAAACAATCCTTTGCAAGAGGAAGCAAGTATGACAGCTGTCACCCAGTTGCACAGCGGATTACAAGCGTCATGGTGATTATGCTAGTATTAGATCTGCATCCAATATCCACCATTAATGCAGCAGGTTTTAGACAGTTAATTGAGGTACTATGTCCCGTTACCAAATTCCATCTCGACACCATTTTACTAGACAAGCAACTCCTCACTTAGAGGTTAAAAATACTTAATTATTGGGCTACAAAATGCAATTCTACCCACTGTACACTTAACCACAGATATGTGGACAAGCGTAACTGGGAAACCAATGATTATATGACTGTGACAGCCCAATGGGTTGTCTTCAGCAACAGGAAAAGCAGCATCTAACAAACAATGACAGATCTTTCAGAGGCAGGCTACTCTGTGTATCACCGACTTCACTAAGAGGCATACCGCTGGTAAATGAACCCCCACTATTACTAGACTGAGTGAGACTTCGCAGGTTTAGATGGCCGAGGCACGGAACCTCCTTTAAATTTAGGTTTGAATTTAAATTTAAACTATAAAAGAGATTGTATCATAACTTGTTATTCAGAGTTGTGTCAAGGTGTACTCTAGGATGTATTTTTGACTCTACTGATGCGATTTCTTGTTGAGTTATAAAGATAAGTTTGATGTATTCCTATTAATCATAAAAGGGTGTTTGTGCAATTATGTGCTGTTGTTTTCAAATACCATTGTCAGATATTGTATACTATGATATTTTGACGCTGTGATTTTGTTGCTATGTGTACTAAATAAAACACTATTTAAAAAAAATAAAATAAAAGAGGCACACCACTGACAATCTGTTATAAAAACTAAGGGATGTGAAAACATGAAACATGGCTTATCCCACTTGGACTCATCTCACGATGTGTGATTTCTGATAACGCCACCAATATTGTGAAATTAGAGTAGGGTGGATTCTATCAAATTCCTTGTTTAGTACTTGGTAGTACTTGGTAGTACATAACCATTTAAAAAAGTAAGAAGTGCAGGAGATGCTGTCTGTGGTTTGTATGTGCTTCAGAGGATAGAGGAACAGCAAAACACCATCCATGCTTACTCAATAACCCATAACATTGGGAAAGGAGGGGGAACCTACTTTAATGGTTGAGAATACTTTCCATGTACTCACCTGTGAATTGTGATTTCAGACACTGCTAGTTAAGTCAAGTGATTCCCCTAATTAGACTTTTTTAAAACTAGCTTGATAAATTGAATGAGGAAATTCCGCTAAGTATGTCAGACTTGTAGTTTAAGTACTTTATTTGCTTTAACAGGATCCGAAAATTGCCAACATCTTGAAATTGGATCACTAAATTTTGGCGACTATGCCTGATCCTAGATTTAAGAGCTATACTATTCAAGAGATTAATACAAAATTAATGCAATGAGCTCCTGGCGAGCAAGTTGACAGCTCAAGTGGTACATGACACAACAACAACAATTTAATAAACAAATTTAATAAACAACAATTTAGTTTCTGCTTGGAAACTGCTGCTAGGAAAAACTTAGCTTTCCTAAGAGACCCAGTGGTTATGCAGATGAGTCAGCACAAAATTTTGACATCTGGTCTGATCTAAAAGAATTGCTCAAAATTTGTGACATCTCTACCATAAATTCACCTGAACCTACTATCAGCATCTAGAATGGTGGAAGATTATCTTAATGACAGCATACAAACAGAAATGTCAGGGAGGCCCTTTACATACTGGGGGGGAAAAAAAAGGCAATTTGGAGACCCATGTACAAACTCGCTGCCCACCCTCCAGTGTGTACACAGAATGAGTTTTTAAGCAAAGTCGGGAATCAGCTTGGAGGCCACTTACTAAAAATATGGAAAAGAAAATGTTCATCAAAATGACCTACAAATTCCATAAGAGAGGCCTTTACCAGCAATTACATCAAAGAACAGAGACTTCTGTAATGGTGGATTCCAGCAGGGATGAATTAATATTGTGTGAGGATGATGACAACAACTTCTGTACCACTGTAGAGTTAATTGATAGCTTAGCAGTCTTAAGCCCATTGGTAGCTTCTTTTGTGGGGGCCCAAACAAACCAAGCACTTCAGCCACAAAAGTGGCAGTCCTTGTCGCTAAGTTGCTTGGTTTGTTAAACTGTCCATGTTAAAATCCAACATAAGGGTGGGCCGGAGGGTCCAAGGACAATTCCATTATGCACCAATTTTCTTTTCTGCCACTGCTGTGTGGCAATATTTTATAGATGTGTTATAAACTGCAGTGTGTTTGTGCCACCACTCTGTCGCTTAGTAACCAGCCAGCTGGCTGCAGCATTTGGCCTTAACTGGATGAAAATGATATTGTGACCTGTGAGGTGGTCAAAATTGACTGGACGTTACTGTAAATTATTGTTATTGAGGTTAATATAATGTAGGATAAAAAAAAAGAGCAAAATTATGTGATTTTAGCTATTTGTAGCAATTTTTGGCAAAACGAAAACAAAAACATGAAGTTAATACAGATTAAAAACTAAAACACGTCATTGAACATCCCTAATATAAATTGAGGTTATGAATAGTGTGAGCACTTCAGTTGCAATGTGAATGCACTAAAATCAAATAATGAATTTAGTCAAAGAAAATTAGGAAAAAAAAATGTTTTTTTTATTTCTGTATATATAAAGTATTTAGCATCTGCACAATGCTCCAGTATTGATTTCATATCGGACATAAATGTTTAATGTTTAAGTTAATGAAATTTAAACACCGGGGACCGAAATGATTGTGTAGTGTCAGCTTCTTGGATTTAGTCGTGACCTTTGGTTGGTGTAAATGATTTGATGCACACAGTGCTTATTTCCCTCTGTGTTCCTCTCTGGGTTGGGTACACTTGCTTGGACATGCCCTTACCCTACATTGATGATATGCCTCTTCCCTGTCCCCAAGTGACACACCTTTCAGAAAGCGAGCAGGCGTATCTCGAGTTGTGTTCGAGTCTTAATCGGGCGCAATTGTGTGCATAGATATGGTAAAATCCTGCCGAGGTACACTGCATGAGATGGCGTATGCTCACCTCTGGATTGGTCCTCTAAATATAACTAGTTATATGGCGCTGCTGCTTGCTTGACCTAAAACAGGCATAGACAACCTGCTGCGCTACAGGTGTTGTGGAACTACAAGTCCCATCATGCTTTACCTGCAAAAGCATAGCTAGTACCTGACCAGGTTTGATGGGAACTGTAGTTTTGCAACACCTGGAGAGACGCAGGTTGCCTATGTCTGACCTAAAATCTAGTTTAAAAAAACCTCACAGATTAGCTAAACTTTATTCTTCTATTCTACCCTAATAAACACGTTACATGTATTATTAGAAGCGAGCTTATATAGAATTATATGAAATAAAATGGACAAAACCCATCCTTTACACTTCTACTTAATACTGTTATGGCCATAAATTGTTTTAATGGTCACAACTGAGTAAATTCATGCACGTTATATGACTAAATAAATTCTTTAGAGAAGTACTATTCCATTTTCTATATAGCATACTGCAAACATTTTATCACTTTAAAATGACACTTTTACAATCATGATTCATGTACCGTTCTGACAGAAAGTGCCAAAACCCTCAGGAAATAAGATTTAGGTTTGCAAGAGGAGAAGAAAGATATAGAAGGTGTGAGCTATGCAATTTGTGGGCTAAGCATACATAAATATTGAAAATGTGCAGCAATTGAACTGTGTTAGTACAGAACGATTTGAATTTAAAAACTTGTCCCTCAACTCCCTGTTGATTGCTTTTAAATATAAGCTATAATTTTACTGTATGCAGTCTTTATACAATGATACCTCAAAATAGACTGAATTGCTTCCAATGTACATAAACTGTTACCTGCATTACATTAGTTTTATTTTTGTATTTGTTGTTATATTAACTTATGGTTGCCTACTTTTGAAAAATAATTTCAGGGAGAAAAGTAAAAAGGATAGGGGTGGTCCCTGCGTCGCCAGGGGGTAGTCCCTGCGTCGCCAAGGGGCGGTCCCTATGTCACCAGGGGTTGGTCCCTGCATCGCCAGGGTTTATGTTTGGGTGTCCTGCAAAGTATTCAGCCCCCTCAGTATCTCCCATCATGTTCCTCCAGCCCCCCTCAGTATTCCTCATCATGTGCCTCCAGCCCTCCTCAGTATTCCCCATTATGTGCCTCCAGCCCCCCCTCAGTATTCCCCATTATGTGC
>WWET01002844.1:186543-196909 GCA_011038615.1 Limnodynastes dumerilii | reverse complement strand
CAGATCCAGAGACCTATGCCTGCTAGCGTAGTGGCCAGACACACGACACCTGTAATAACGCTTCGGGGGTGGGGGCATTTAAATCGTTCAGTATGGGCGTGCTTTGGCGCATAAGTACGTGAAACCATTATGGCCAACAGCAGTTACGCTTTAAAAAGTTAAGGTAAGGTTTGGAAAGCGTAAAAACGGCAAAAGTACGTGCGACCGAGGGGCGGGGCCTAGGGGAGTGTATGGAAAATACGCTACGCTCGGAAACGTGGGCCTGGATCTGGCGGGAAGAGTAACATACATTTTTTTCATGTTTTTATAAAAAATACAATTATTGGGCCGGATTCTGAGCCACGGCCGACAAGGAACTTACGGTAGCCATTTGGGTAAGCTCCCTGTCAGGGAACATCTGCGCATGTGCGAACTGCGAAGTTATGTCTATTAGTACTTACGCTGAAGGGACAGGCCCTTCGGTTACGATGGCTGTATCCTCGCCATATAGGCGGGGATAGCCATGTCAATGAGGGGTCGGGGATGCTTGCCATGCAAAGACACGGTTATGTGCGCTTCTTGGATCGCACGCGGCCCGGCCCACTTTTTCGAAGGCGTCTATGGCGCGCACAATGTCGATTTGCGTTTGCCTCTGGATCGGGTCCCATGTGTTTAAATTGGAAGTGTTTTTTATTTCCAGTGCATAAATAGGGCAAGACCCTCTGTAATCCCCTTGCAGTTATTACACCATCCCCCCCCCTGCGGTCGTGTCATTATCGCGGCGCACATTATGGTAATCTTTCCGAAGTTGCTGTGCATGACGGCCCTGATTTCCTGCCATCGCCCGCGCACACCACCTATCGCGTTATTCTATGTGGGGGTTAATCTTACGCCCTGAGCTGTGCTGCTCTCTGCTTATCCAATGCAAACAATCGTCCGGGATCTATCTGCAGCTGTGTCCTCTGCCTGTACTAATAATAATGCCCTCAGATGGGGGATTAGCGTTCTGGGCACACATCTGTTCACTCCTGAAACAGGCGAGCACTGAAAAAGCTCATCTCCATTCTGCCTTCCCCGTCGCACCGTACAGATGCTCCGTAGCTCTTTGGTCAAACTACAGTCGGCGGTTGGCAGTGCCCGCTTTGCCCTGCGTGAAGACCTCGTGCAGACCCAGAAGATGACTTGCTGGTGCAGGTAACCCTCTGACCTGGCTTCTCCTATTGCTGTACTAGCCCTGGCTCCCCAGAGCTGAGCGGGTGTTTGATTTATATTATTTGGCTCTTGGCTGGGTGCCTGGCTCTTCAAATACCCGCGGAGAGCCTGAAATTGGCAGCTGGCATTTTATCTGCGTCTCGAAAATGTATTTCTCTGAATTTGATAAAAGGCAGCTTCCAGTGGCAGGTACTATAGATGTATAAGTGTGTGAGGTTAGACATGTTCCTGCAAAAAGTTTATCTGATGAAACGGAGCATGCTTTATTTAATTAAGGTGGTCCCGGGCTGGTACACATTACCATTAAGGAATAGTGGTCCATATTCAGAGTACCAGACGTTAACATATACGTCCGGTGCTTAGCGATTTTTAGTGCATGCTAGTAATTTTTTTACGTAATCTACGTATCTTTTTCTTACCTAGATTGCGTTAAAAAATGACTGCAGTAGTAAAAATCACTATATGTTATACGTCCGGTACTCTGAATGCGGGCCGGTATGTGGATGCTGGAGAAAGCCTCACAGGCCAGAATAGATGCTTACCTTCTCCTCTGTACAGGGTGACACGTATTGCTATGGTAGTAGGGAGAGAGCTGTGTGTCCTATAGATGAGGGTTTAGGCGTATGAGAAATATAGAAGGCAGAGACGTGATGACAATGGTCATTGGAGCTTAGCAGGAAGCAACCTCCGGTGTCCGTCCTTTCCTTCGATCCATTAGCCCCTGTACGGTCCTTTACCCCGGGGAAATCTTTATGAGCTCATATTGGTACAGAAGTTTTACTGTCTTTGCATAACATTTTCTTTTTATAGTTGTTTTTTTTAATGGTGTGTTTTGTTTTACTCATGTTTAATGGGTTAATAAATATGGGGTAGATCCAGAACTACGTTTGCCATACGTTTCCTCGCGTAGCGTATTTTCGTGTGCTTATATTCTATATGCTCCCCTAGGCACACCCCTTGAATGTACGTATTTTGTCAAGATACGCTTTCCAAACCCTACCTTAACTTTTGGCAACGTAACCGCAGTGATCCGCACACGTACGTATGGGCAACACGTATTTACGCAGCTAAGCACGCCCATACTGTACACTTTAAATACAAACCCCACCTACTTAATACGTATTTTGGACTCACGTAAAATTGGCACGCCCACACGTAAGTATTTACGTGACACATACGTGAATGGCCCATACGTTCACAATTACGCTACGCTACTGAACGTATTTTCTATAGTGTGCATGCGCAGTACTTACCAAAAGGCGATTTTACGTCTCCGCCATGCGTAAATTCGCTCACAAGCGTTGTTCTGGATCTGGGTTATTGTGTTCAAGGGGGCAGATCAGGAAAATGCGCACAGGTTCGGGAGGCACAAATGGCCACCATTGCCCCCTAGGGGCGGGCAGTGACATTACACGTTCTGATAATGGAACAATTGTGGGAAGAGTTCCTCACTTTCTGGCACAATACTGCTGAGATCCTGTTGGGACTGTTTTTTGTCTCCATATCTATTGAACGCCATCGTTAAAACCACTATTGATAAGTTAAATTAGATTTTTCTGGGGCAAGACAATATAATTTTGAATAACAGTTTGTAAATGAGAAATGGTGAGATATTGTAGCATTTGCCCAGTAATGGTATCAGCTGGTGGTCCGGACTCACAGTGACCTAGTTTTTGTCTTACGTACCTTGTTTTAAGAATTGAGCTACTACACTTGCGTATTAGATTGTTTATGCTATCTGTGTACTATTTCTGTACGTAGATTGAGTAAGCGCAGGCTTTAGATGCTTACGCAAATTTTACGTAGATAGGGTAAATAAGCTAATACGCATGCATAGTAGCTCAATTCTTAAAACAATGGGGCAGATCCAGAACTACGCATTTCCGCTAATTTACGTGTGGCGGAGACGTAAATTCGCAGATTTGTACGCACTGCGCATGCGCACCACAGAAAATACGCACGTAGCGTATTTTCAAACGTATGGGTGATTCACGTATTGCAAACGTAAATACTTACGTGTGGGCGTGCCAAATTTACGTTAGTGACCAATACATGGGTTTTACTTGAAGTAGGCGGGGGGTGGTATTTAAAATGTACAGTATGGGCGTGCTAAGCTGCGTACGTTCGCGTAGTCTGTACGCCCGTTAGCGGACGTATGCTGTTATGTTAGGAAAAGTTAAGGTAGGGTTTGGGTCGCGTAATTTGACAAAATACGTCCGTGCAAGGGGTGTGCCGAGGGGAGTGTAGCGAACTTACGTGCACGAAAATACGCTCCGCGAATAAACGTACGGCAAACGTAGTTCTGGATCTACCCCAATGTATGTAAGATGAAAACTACGTAGCTGTGAATCCGGTGTGTTTTAACAATATGATCGACCTTTTTGTCAGGGGCTGGGAAATCATAAAAGTGTGTACCCATCTCTCGCCTTTTATACCTTGTGGAACTATTTCCCGTCTAGTGACTATTCCTTATTCTGTGTGGAAAGCTTTGATATCGCAGCGTTTCTCTAGAAGAATGTGTGATCTGGAGAGTTCAAGAGAGATTCATTAACTGATCGTCTGAAACCTGTTATAGCACAAAACAGGGGATCTCTGAAGTGTTACATGTATATTTCTCTAATGGTCGCTGGGATGAGGAAAGATTTGGCTGTACATAGGAAGTATTTCACTTCAAGGGGGGGACATTTTTAATTATGGATGTTGCAAAATGCTGTTCAGTTGTCTTGACTTGCACATCAAAAACTACATGAAGAAGAAACACTACTTCAATAGACAGGGCTTCATACGGATAATGGAATCTCCATCCAAAATGGAGTTTAGTTCCCCCCAGTCTGAAAAATGAGTGAATCTGCCCCCGGGATAGAACCGCGTTGAGCTGCGGAGAGAGGGAGAGACGCAGATTTGTACTGTGCAGACAGAAGTAGAGTTGAGAGGTGATGTTTTCATGGTTCAATAAAAGCTGTTGTGTGCAATACCCAAAAGCAAAGCATTTTCCCTGCATGAGAGATATAAAAATGTATTTGACCCCCTCACATTGGTTTATCCAGGGGCAGATTAATCTCCTTAGTCCGGATCAGCCCTGCGGGGTGTTTGTAGCATCTTGTTACACTAGCCTGTGTTTTATGATGACTTGTAGGACGATTCAGAAGGTCTTTGGACTAATAAAAATCTACAGTACAGCAAGTCAAACAACTGTCATCTGCCAGTCCTCACAGCCCTGATCTGGTTTTGCACCCCTTCCTTAATAATCTCGGACTGGATCCTGAACGATAAAGTGTGGCCGTTTTCCTCACCTAGAGCCTGATCCTCATTGAGTAACGTTAGGGGGACTTATGTAATTCCCCTAAACAGTTCCATCTGTGCATGAACTCGCCAAATGTTCCACTACAGTGATCCTAGCAACCGGAACCCAGCTCCGTACACTAGGGGATCCGTGCTGGGGTGAGACGCACTTGATTTCCATGTAGATTCTTGCCGGGGGCGGCGATCAGCAGTTCTGAACGGATCTGTGTTTGGATGGATGAAAATCCTTGCAAAGACATTAAGGTAGAATTCTGAACACACCTGAGAGAGGGGAGGGACAGCGGAGGGCACGTCCCTCTTCCAATGGGCGTAGATTTGCGAAATAATCTGCTACGCATGTGTAGTTGGTCATTTACGGGAGTTAGATTAGCCAGGGAGGGCAGGGGGGGGGGTGGCGAGAGAAGGAACCTGTGCACGGTAAGATAAGGTACCTAAAAAGGAGGGGGCAGGTTAGGGGCTTCACCAGTGAGTTTGGTGCAGTTCTGTCCACACCTAACTCTCTCTTGGGTAAGAATACAGCCCAAAGAGAGGAGAAAGGGACGAGCGACGGCAGCCATGGACATGATCACAAGTGACCTCTGTAAGTCATTTCTTCTTTCTCCCAATAAACCTTTCATCGTATGGTACATTATAATGCACATCAATGAAATCAGCCATGACCCAGGGAGGATCTAGACTCAGACAGTCCACAGGGATCATGATGGAAGGGGCTCGGCATTGGCGCTATGATACAAGTCACTCCCTCCACCCGTCACGATGCCTCTATTGTGTCCGTATCATAATGCATACAAAGGACAGGACCTGAGACCGGCGGGGAGAGAGTCTCTGCAGAATCACCTTTGCCGGGTCCCCTCCTGGTGCATTTTCCATGGGTGCCTCATAGTAGTAACATCAACGCTGCAATGATCATATGGCATTTTTCAGAGGAAGAGGTGTAATAGAACACGAGGACATGTGTATAACATGGGTGGTGACAGGTACAGGAGGGGACATTATATAAAGGAAGAGGTGTAATAGAACACGAGGGCATGAATATAAACTGGAGGGTGTCAGGTACAGGAGGGGACATTATATAAAGGAAGTGGTGTAATAGAACACGAGGGCATGAATATAAACTGGAGGGTGGGAGGTACAGAAAAATGACCACTGAAAAGGTGATAAGTGGAATAACCTCCCATCTGAGGTGGTAGATAACTTGATAGAATGTTGAAGCATGCTTTAATCAAATATGGATATCTTTCATCAAACTAAACTGAGGGTCTATGGTTAATATATTAAAAGAAACCTGAGCAGACAGATTGGATAAGTGGCTCTGATCTGATGTCTTTATATTGGAGTACAGGCTTATAATCTGCCCATTGTCTCTTGTAGGAACCATTAAGGAAATCCTGGGAACCGCTCACTCAGTTGGCTGCAATGTTGATGGCAGACACCCACATGATATCATTGAGGATATTAACAGTGGTGCAGTTGAATGCCCAGCAGTAAGTACAGACTCTGCAGCTGCTTAGACATTATACTGTGAACTTGCCATTGCCTCATGCTTATTTATATATCTCTCTCTCCACAGAGCTAAACCTGGGATGACCATAACAAATGCTCAATAAAAAGCTAAATCTCCATTGTCTACTGTGTTATTGTTCAGGCCAGAGACTTGTGGCTGGAGAAAAGGCTTAAAAATCTACCTTGCTGCCATCCAAGTTATTACTGTTGGGTTGTAATGTATTTCTTCTATCTGTTTTATTAGTATCTGTGCTGATCAGTGGCTGCACAGCATGTAATGGGGGGCTGCTGGATTACTCTAACCTTGCATTGTCATGTCAAAAACACAAGCACATGTGGAGTAATAGTGCTGTACACTACCATGGGTTGGGTAACAGGACACAGATTTGTTCAGACTGCTAAATGATGAAGGGGACAGTCATCTGAATGTTAAGAGACTAGAACTGGAGTTGGTCAAATGATGAAACATAGTACATTGGTACATGACCCAATTAAACATGTCATTGCATAGATCCTAATCACACAGGGCTTACAGGAGGCTCATAGCTGTGAAGTGTTAGGAAAACAGCTTGTAGCCTAATACCTAGCACACTGGAGGCTAGACTTGAATAGGAAGACGCTAGTAATCACTAAAGAGAATTGGATAAGTTGCTGACTACCTGTGAGAGCATTATAGGAGGTCTGTTGTATGCTTGTAAGGACTCAAAACCACCATGGCAAGATTTAGGCTGAAGGAGGTACATAAAGCCAAACCGGCTGTATGCTAACCATTTACTAGCAGCTGATTTTCATGTTTACCATCTGTTCTGACATGTCCATAGTTCAGTAAAATTAAACCGGTTCAAAAAGCCTAATCACATTAATTCTATAGTCTAAACACCCTAAGAGGGAGAACATACAAACTCCTCATAGATGAGGCCTTGTCCAGGAGTCACTCAGCACAATGGCCTCACAGCACTGGGGTTATATCGGCTGCTCTATGGAGAGTCTGTACCTGTTTATCCCTTAGATTGCAATGTGGTTTCTCAATGACAGTTCAGTCAGTGGAGAGCAATGCTGCATGTTCTGTCCTGTGTGCACTTGGGTACAATATAAAAGGTGTGTGTGATATTCCACTAAAACAATATCTGACTGGGAGGCCAGTCACTGAACACCAATAGAAGTCTAACTATTGGTAATTGCAAAGGACCATGTTCTGACCGCTGCAAAATGGTGGTTTTTCCAAACTACACTATTCCGATATGGATCTTGGTCACGGCAGAATTCCATAATGGAGCAGTTTATGTGTGTAAGGTACACATGATGGGAGGTATGGTAATTGTACTAGAAGGCCTTGTTTAAACTCTTGCAATACAGTGTTCCTGCACTGTCCCTGTTTTTGGTGGGGAAATGTTAAGGTAGAGCCCTGGTGTTAGTAGTCGCATGTGTCAGAAGTGGCCTCACTCAGGAGTGAGGCTCGGAGTAAATAATCTCTAAATAACCTGCAGGATGAAGTCCAATCCTTTGAGTCAGTGTGTTCCTATGTGTCCATTTGATAGTCCTAGGGGCTGATTCAGAGTTGCACTTATACCTTTCGTTAGATGCAAGTGTACACCTGAGCAACACCATGTTTAAGTGCAGAGGTGTAATAGAACATGAGGACATGAATATATACTGGAGGGTGGTAGATTCAGAGGAAATGTGCGGATAATGAGGTCAGTGAAAGGGTGATAGATAAGTGGAATATTCTACCATCTGAGGGGTAGAGGTAACACAGTAGAACAGTGTAAACATGCTGGGGATAAATATAAGGAGATCCTAAATATCAAACTAAATTGAGGGTAAATAGGGTCTGGGGTCAGTATAGTTTTAATTAAACAACTGTGCAGACTGGATGGGCCGCGTGGCTCTTATCTGCCGTCACTTTCTATGTTTCTATTGTTTGTAATACAGCGTCTAGTGGTTTGTGTTTTATCATCTATATTTCTATATAATCTGCATAATCTTTACCATGGATTCATTCTGCAGGCGTCCTGTAACACTCATACATTACTTCCTGTGCGGTGTTCTATTGATTTGGATTTTTATTGTTTTTAAACTTCCCTTGACCTCAGATGCTGCTGTTTCTGTGGCATCTAATCAATAGCTGGTTATTTGGGGATGTTGCCATGTCAGGATAATGGTTTCCTCCTGGTTAGGACGATAGCGCTGATAGTAATTGTGGTTTAGGGGATGGTCGCATGGCGTGCTGCTGACCCTGTCATATTCTCTGGCTATATCATCAACAGTCAGCTCTGTGAAAGATGATATAATGTAGTCAATGAGTTTTCACAACAAGCTCAAAGTGAAGTGAGTTAGAAACCCAAGAGATGCAAGGAAGGTGTCTGTTGCTGTAGACCAGTGTTTCTCAACCTTGGTCCTCAGGACCCCCTAACGGTCCATATTTTCTAGGTTTCCTTAAAGAATCACAAGTGATATAATGAGCAGCACCTGTGGAGCTTTTAAAATGTGTCCGTTAGTAATGAACACACCTGTGATCCAGCAGGGAGACCTGGAAAACATGCACTGTTAGGGGTCCCTGAGGACCGAGGTTGAGAAACACTGGTATAGACCAAGCTCAGTGTACAGTATATTCAGTGTCACAAATTCCAGGCTGCTCAGTGTGTGAGCTCATCCTCACTTAGACAGACTCACATATATAAGTCAAGCTGTACCCTCATTCCCTCCAACATGACCCATTCCATTAGGTACAATATACTCCACTCCTGAGCTTCCAACTGTCACTCACCTGGTGAAATGACTTAACTGATATTTAAAAAACGATTTGTCGCTTCAACAAAGGTGGTTACCATAGTAACTGACAGTTTGAAAATGAGGAGCAGAGAATTTTGTACCTAATGGAATGGGTCATGTTGGAGGGTATGTACCCTTAACCTGGCTCATTTGACCCTGAAAATTGCATTCATTGCCCAGAACGTAGATCAAAGATCATGCCAACTCTCCCTGAATATCAAGAAGATTGGGTGATCACCCTGACTCCCTGAAGAACCGGTGATCTCCCTGACACCCTGAAGTGTTTGGAAATCTCCCTGATGCTGATTCAGTTTCAAGTCATTGCAGTGTGATGACAGAATTTTGAAATAGTCTCTTATTTCCATGCATTCAGGCCTTCATGGAGGCCAAGATGTCATCAAAGACTGGCTGTTATCTAACACGACATGACTTCCATAATGGAGACAGACATGAAAAATACACTTGTTAATCAGTTGCTGTGTCACCTACTTTTATCTTATCTATAGAAATAAAGAAGTCAGCGGATCCTTTTCACAGTCTCCACAATAACACTGAAATGATTAATCCACGGACAATGTAACAATCAATAAATACTGATGCCGCCTTTTATATTGGGAAATAGTTTTCCTGCCAGCGCTAGACACAGCCATGGGTGGAGCTATTCACAGGACACACCCCTTTGGCAGTACAGGACACACCCCTTTGGTCATACAGGACACACCCCTTTGGCCATACAGGACACACCCCTTTGGCTGTACAGGACACACCCCTTTGGCTGTACAGGACAAACCCCTTTGGCCATACAGGACACACCCCTTTGGCTGTACAGGACAGCAGGGTGGGCAGCGGCTATAGGCCCCTCTTCTCCGGGCCACTGGTTCAATTCCTGCCAGTGCCAACGGGGTAGATCCAGACCTAAGTGCTTGTTATGTTACATGGCGTATTTTCTAGACACTTCCCCTCGCTCATACGTACTTTGGCAGTTTTACGCTTGCCAAACCCTACCTTAACTATTCAAAGCGTAGCTACTGACGTATGTAAAGGCTTCCCGTACGTAGGTGTCTAAGCCACGCCCATACTGCACGATTTAAATGCCTCGCCCCGCCTCCGAGGAGTAATTACAGGTGTCGTATGGCTGTCACGCCCTTTTATTCGTAGTTACGCTGTTGATACGTGGCTGGTACGGATGTTCAGTGTAACGTGGCGTGCACATGCGCAGTAAATACTAACGGCCGATTTTAATCAGCGGCTAGCGTAAAATCACTCGCTTACGTAGTTTAGGATCTGGCCCAATGACTTTTATTTGCAGATACAGATGGGTTAAACTCAACTTCCCATAAACAAGGACAGTCCCAAAATGCTAAATGCCATAGAACCAGGGATGGGGGTTAGGGGATGGGGGGGCTTGTACAAATCCTGTACAAGGGCCCCCTTACTCCTTAAAATGCCCCTGGTACCAGTTACCCACTATGGGCCTGATCCAGACCTACGCCCGCCGTCGCTAGGACGACGGGCGTAAGCGTAAGATCGGCATGCGCCAGGCAGATGTTGCCCGACGTCGCGTCGGCAATGCCCGATCGTGGATTGGGTGTCTTTT
>WWET01002844.1:155984-168269 GCA_011038615.1 Limnodynastes dumerilii | reverse complement strand
CTAAAATACCCGACAACTAAGAAATCCTGACAAACAAACCCGATTTGACATAATAACAATTTTTTTTATCTTTTTTGCAACCGACAAATATAATCCTGACTTGACATAATAACAATTTTTTTGGCATCTTTTTTTGCGAACGACAAATATAATCCCAACTTGACATAATAACAATTTTATTTTTTGTAAATTCTTTATTTATGAGAGAACATTAACAGTAAAATGCATGTTCCACATAACGAGAAACATAATAACAATTTTTATTGTCATCTTTTTTGCAACTCCTACCGATGACCGGAGAGGTGAGTTGGGAAGTCTTAGGGTTAGGCTGAGGGGAGGAAATGATTTGCAGAAGGGGAGACTTAGAGCTAGGCTACAGGGAGGGGATTGATCACAGAAGGGGAGACTTAGGGCTAGGCTGCAGGGAGGGAATAGAGCTTAGAAGGGAATACTTAGGGTTAAGGTAGGGAAGGGAGGGGATGGAGCTTAGAAGGGGAGACTTAGGGTTAGGCTACAAGGAGGGGATGGATCGCAGAAGGGGAGACTTAGGGTTAGGCTGTGGGGAGGGGATGATCGCAGAAGGGAATACTTAGGGTTAAGGTAGGGAAGGGAGGGTTAGAGTAAGAATTTGCGTAAGGGTTGGGGTAGGGGAAATTTAGGATTTGGCTATGGTGAGGAAACGGATCTTAAAAGAGACTTAGGGTTAGGCTTCGGGGAAGGGAGGGTTAGGGTTTGGTTTATGGAAAGGAAGGGTTAGGGTAAGAATTAGTTTAAGGGCTGGGGAAGGGAAACAATTGATGTATTTCATGTTATAACTATTTACTGTTTATCGGTAAGCGTTGCAAAACAAATGACAATAAAGATTGTTATTATGTCAAATCGGGATTATATTTGTCAGGATTTCTTAATTGTAGGGTATTTTAATGGTCGCTAATTTATGTGCAGGGTATTTATTTTTGTCTGCAATTTAAATAGTCGGTAAATTTTGATGGCAGGATTTTTCCATGTCGGAAGTTTGTCAGTAGGGAAACTCGTGTAGGTATTTCTTCCGTCTGGATTATTTGCTTCGGGATTTCCTACACATTCTACCAGACTGATAAGGTGGGCCTCTCCTAGAACAACCTTCAGCTCTGGGTTTCTTGCATTTTTGAAGACACCATATCTAATTATCTCTCCTCCCAACTAGCAAGGAGAGGAGAGTCAGCAGGCTATGTCCTCAGTATTGGGCTGATCTGAGACTCTGGGACCTACCCATCTGATTTTGATCATTGAAACCATAAAACCATATTTCTGCCTCTGAGTGGTTGTACGACTTATACAAGTATTATATTCATGTTCCATTTTCTGGTCACATGACTCCTTTTATTTCTGCACTTCCTGGTATTCACTTTCTGCTGCAGGATTTACCTCATAGTTTCTACTAATTGCCTTGCTTGACTCCCTCTTCATGTGATCTATTTAAATCTCTATACACACAAAATGGAAGATGCTCAATCAATTTATAGGTAAATGCAAACAGGTGCATGAAAGGCAGGGGTTAACCTGCTAGCAACAGAAACAAAAAAAAAGGAAATGCCCAAGCAACACTGCCATTAACCAGTAACAGACTATACCATTCTACCTGTAAAATAAAATGCAGAAACGTCTATTACACATATTTGCGCATATATATGAAAAGCCACCAGCCACCATCAAGATCTTGCGAGTCCCAATGTTGTGACAATGTCATATATTGTGACAGGGTCACTGGATTGGGTTGGAAGAGAGGGAGGGTCCACCATCCATTAGGCCCTATCCGGGTCTTTGGGCTGTCTGGCTGCTGCCAGTTTGATTAGGGCTGACACCTGTCAGCTGCAGGTAAAAGACCTGCTAGCCTGAGCAGTCGCTCTCACTATCCAGGGAAGGAATGCACAATCAGTGCATGTGAGAGAACCTGTATCCTCTGTGACTGCTGGTGTTGCAAAGTGCTATTTGTTTATATAGGATTAGTCAGGTGGGATTTGTGTTTAGTTAGTGCCGGACAGGCAAGGTGTTTATTTTGCATTTTTATTTGGTTTTGCTCTGCTGAATAAAACTGACTGAGGCCAGTTGCACCATAATACCTGAAGTTGGTGTGAAATCACTGCTGAAAATCCCCTCTCGCTCACAATATATATATACATGCTGCAGGAGGAATCCTAGCAATTTGTGAATTTCCCTTCTGAGTTAATGTGCCTGGTTTCCCTTAGCTGTCAGTTAATTAAGTTTCTCCTGCCCGAGGTTACAGCTGATTGGTGGGTGGTACTTTAAATAGCATGAGCCTGAGAAGCCTCATTGTTGGCTATAGCGACTGGTGTTCCTGCGTTTCTGCCTGCATTCTGATTGTGTTCTCTCCTCGTGCTTTTGTCTTGGATCGTGCTGTGTTCTGTCCTGTGTTCTCCTCGTGTTTCCCTTGTCTGCCTCTGTCTCTGTGTCTGCCCTGTCTGTGTCTCACAGAGTGCAGTGCGAGTAGCTTGCTGCTCGCACTTGCTGCTGTGATCGTTCGTCCAGTGCAGTGTTCCTCCTCTGCTGAGTGTCTGTGAGTTTTCCATCTCTCACTCTCTGTACCTGGCCCAGAGCTTTTCCATCTGCTCTGTTACCTCTGTTTATTGTGCCACTGTGTTATCATCTTGCAGCGTGCAGGGTCCAGTTCCCGGGCCACCTCTGTTGTTACACATGGTGCATTACATCTTTCCTTGTGTCTATACCCATGAATTTTCTCCAGAGTTTACATCTCCACTGTGTCCATCTCCAGTGTATAGTTTGTGGCGTGAGTCAGCCCATCGGACTCTGCCTGTGTTGTGCTATTACCATCTCTATAGCTCCCACTTCTAGCCTCCTAGGTCCTATCTGTCATCTTCTCCACGCCTATGAACCCTGGGCAATTCTGCCTACACTTTCGTGTAACCATATACAGTGTGCTGTGTGTGGGTTTCAGCCTGCTATCTTGTATGCCTGGGTTCCTGCCTATATCCTTGCATGCTTAAAGTTTTGTATTTATTCCGGTACTATTATGATCTGGTCTATTGTCTAGTGAGCAAGGGGTCCTGTAGATCTTTTGTTGTGCAAGGGTTCCTAGGTGTGTGTTGGTTCCTGTTCAGGAAACCTCGCTGCAGATCTTCCTTGGGAGCTATCGTCAGGTGCCAGCAGCCCAGACTATTCCCACCATCAGGGGCTCTAGTGAACACCTGGCCCTGGTTTAGACTCTGCTCCCCGGTGAGAAACTCCCTTGGTGACTGTAACTTATGTTTTTAAATTGAGAGCCAAATTTACCTAGGAGGCACCCTTTAAAGCCTCCAAAATAGCTGCTGTGGAACAACACCCCCTCTCAGCTGCTGCTCCCAGACAAGCTTTAAATATCTCTCTGACATCTTTTCCCTGTCAGAGTAACAGATAATCTCAGCCTGCTGACACATGTCCTCAAGCTTGCTTGTGTGTTCTGGCTCCCTGGTTTCTGGTCATGTTTCTCTCCTCTGTTCCAGTCTCTCATCATGTTTCCAGTCTCTTCGCTTGTATCTTGGTTCCTGCCTCTCTCAGTGTCCAGCTCCAGTCTGCCATCGCTAGACTTAGCTCTGCTGTGTCTCCTTGTTCAAGCTCCAACTTTGCCTTTATAACCAGCCTCAGTAGCAAGGACTCTGCTACCTGTAACCACTACTCCAGCTCACTTCGGATCTTGCCTCAACGTCTCTTTGTCTGTGTGCTAGGCTAGAGGGCCGTGACCTGCCCCTGCCTGCAGCCAAGTTCATCCCCACCATCAGGGGCTCTGGTGAATACCTGGCTTAGGGTTAGACTCCGTGCCTTTGGTCCGGTGTGGTCTGTTTCCGAACTGGCGCTGAGTGACAGGTATGATGTATGCATGCCCAGTGGCTTATTAATGCCCTTACCCATAGAATTATCAACTCCCAAATTGCAAGTATTTCCAACAGGAGTCATAGCGTCTTATTTCTGTAAAATTTGGACTTTCTACAGATATAGGAAATATGAATTTCTCCAAAATATGATAACTCCTTTAATCATAGGGTCAGTTAATTGTGCAGCTCTGTGTTAATTTCTGGAGATCACTGAGATGTATCCCGCCGTGTGTTCATAGTCTGTGTGTCTCCTGTTGAAGCTAGGTTTGAGGTGTTAAGGGTTGTGTAAAACCAAGTTCTGACTACAAGACTCCATTGCAATAAGTTTCCTCTGTCATCTGCTACTCTGTGTATCCTCTGCACAGCCCACACTATGGCTATACACACTTAAGCATAGAATAATTCTTTTCGAAGCAACTTTCCACTTAGATACACAAGGGTGTGTCCTTCCCCCTGGTTTCCCTCTTGACTGGGCACATATCTCAGTCCACAGGTGAAGGCATGCACAACAGTTAACTGCCTTTGGCCATGAGAAGCCACTATCCTTGGATCTAGGGCTAGTGCATTGGTCATAGTAGTGATACACTGGTCACAGTATTTATCACGTGTGACTAATGGTAGTGCCCTGGTTTCCTGAGTAACTACCTTGAAAGGGCCTTACTATCCCAGGATCCAACTGCACCTGTGATAATTTTTCTCTGTGAAGAATTTCCTTTGGGTATCCCTCTCCATTAACAGCAATCACATATTCCACTAAGGGGTCTGTTCCCAATGTATATTTACTGGTTTTGTTTTATCAGGGCATTTATGTCAATAGTTATTTTGTTCCATGTCAATAGTTATTCCTGAATGCTTACATGCTCTGTCAGCGGACCCCTTTTGTCTAGCTGGATTAACTGCCCTGGCTACATCCGGGTTACCCCTAAATATTTCTTCATCCCCTTAGCCTCATATAAGTCTGTGACTTCTCTGCCACTATGTAGCCTGGTCTGTTCCGAAAGCACACTTTCCATTTCAAACTCAGTTCTATCCCTCAATGCAGTGTTTACAAGTGAATTACACATTCCTGCATAATTGGGCCTGCAGTTTTCCAAACAGTCTCTCCTCTTACCCATACATTGTGACTTGGTCAGACGCAGTGGGAAGTGGCTTACCATCCTCCACTACCACAACACACACGTCAACAACATTCTTTTCAACCTCACAGTTGTCCCAAGGTTCATAACATATGCCTATTGCCTAATTTCTAACAAAAGTATCAGTATTGCAATTTGCTTCCTCTAGCTCAATGCATATAGTAATAAAATCCTGAGTAACCTCAGTTTTCCCAAATTCATCACTTTTTCCTGTTGCATCATCTCTAGTGATGTCATTACAGTTTTAACATAACTTTTGATCATTATTAAGCTCAATATTTTAACACCTGTGTAGAATCCTCTGGCTACATGGAAATGATAACAGCAGGGGCACTACCACTTGATACATATTGGAAACTAAATGCCAAAGATCAGTCCCCAATAAAATATTTGTGGGAATGGGCTTTGCCACGCCCACCTGTTCCACAAGACTCATCTGGTCATCTGAAAAAATCATCAGGTGACATGTGCAGAAAGCATGGTTGGCTTTTCCTCTATCCAGTCTTCTGGATGATCTTACATCAAGTATTGTAGGGCAGGGGATACCTTGCAGTGGACATTCCTGTATTAACTCTCTTACACTCATCATGGTATAGGGATTATCTGATTCTGGGACAATGGGCCTTATCCAGACCTACGCAAATAATACGCCGTTGTGCATAGCGTATTTATGCCAGCATACCTACGAAGCTGGCACTCCCCTCAGTCGTCCGTATTTATGCCCTCTTACGCCAACCAAACCTTACCCTAACTTTACTGAGCATAACCGCGGGCGTCCATAGCAAGCATGCGTAGTTACGACGCTTAGCACGCCCATACTGTATGATTTACATGCCTCACCCTGCCTCCGAATCGTAATTACGGGTGTCGTAGGTCTGGCACGCCCCTTCATCCATAATTACGCTGGTGATCGTATGCTCGTTAGGACGTTCAGAGTTTTTGGTCGTAACATCTTCCTCGTACATGCGCAGAACATGGAAAACAGTGTTTTTATGACTACACCGAGCATAGAGACGCAAGCAGGCGTAGGTCTGGATCATACCCAGTATCCCCACTTTGATCCACTGGTGCTGTCTCAGTTCCAAGCTCAAGTTCTGTATCACATTGTTTCTTTACATCAAAAGTGAGAGTCCAGTATTTTGCACTGTATCCCATGTTGAGTCATTAATTTCCTTTGAAAGTAACAGTCCATCATCAGGTTCACACTCTCCTGATACAATTTCCCCAGTAGCTGGATTCTGCTCCTGCTCTGGTAACACATCACTTTGCTGTGCTTTATCAAATTCCACTAATTCACAGACAAGTCTCTTCTTAGATTTGTCCGTTCACTCCAAGCCTCGCTGCGCACAAAGGCTGATGAGCACATTGTTGGTCTGTCCTTTATAAGCAACTACCATCCTTTGCAGATACTCGCCAAATAAAAAATAGAAACAAAAAACAAGAAGAGGGAAAGGTAACCACTTATAAGCATTGAGCCTTGTTCATATAATTAGATGTTACTAATCCTAAGAGTCAGAAATTATTAGATTATTAGATACTCTGAAAGATAACAAATCCCACTACTGCCACCAATTTGTCATGGACCCAGACCACCTATATCAGTATCCCTTACTTGTAAACCAATTTTACTTTAACCTGGGGGCTTATAAAGGAAATCCACATTCATATTCTAGCACTGTCCAGCTTTTTTATGGTAAATCTATATATCTACCCCAAAATTATTAAATGCCACCATGTGTTGCTTCTGGGGTCAATGCAAACCTATAATCAGGCCTAGCACCAGAAATCTTGGGGCCTTGTACACTCATTTCTACAGAGATAGAAACAAGGAAAATACTGTCTAATATACAATCACGAGTGCCTTAAAATTATTAAAATGATTATCAGACTTAAAAACTCTGAAAATGCAACCTGGTATCTACAAAGGCAGCAGAGTAGTGACTAGTGCCTGTCATGCAATATAAACTGCATTCTAGTGATTGTCATAAATACAAACTGCATCCTAGTGACCATCATACAAGGAAAACTGCAACCTACTCACTGCATTCAATAAAGGCTGCATTCTACTGACTGTCATGTAACATAGACTGCATCATATTGACTGCCAGACAATTAAGACTGCATCATATTGATTGACTCTCATACAATAAAGTCTGCACACTAGTGATCAGCGTTAAATACAAACCACATAATAGGGATTGGCATCTTAGTGGGGGCTCAATATTAATAAGGCTCAATGTGTTACCATAACAGTGTTCCAAATTGATAGATTTAATGCACCTCATTATGACCTTATAATAGAATATGCTGGTGTTTTGAGGCATATGAAGCCTTACTACAGGTGCATATGAAAAACATTTTTTTTTTAATAGGGCTCAATGGCCCGGATTCACACTACCGGACGTATTGCTTATATGTCCGTATTTAACCGATAGTTGCTAATGCACATGCATAGTAACTATTTTACGTAAACTATGTATCATTTCGTTACGTAGATTGCATATATATGTGGTCTTTAAAGACTGCATGTATGCAATCTATGTAATGGAACGCTATGTAGATAGCGTAAAATAGTTACTACGCATACATAGTAGCTAGATTCGGAAAATTAGGGACGTATGTAAAAAAAATACGGAGTTATGAATCTGGACCGTTGTCTTGTCTATATAAATTGTTGCCACTATATAGAGCAAAGTATAAACATTTGTTATCTACTCAAAATTAAACAGAAATTAACAACTAGAGTATTTATGGATCTAAATCCCAAAACATAAGTGAAACATTGTGCCATCATAAACTATAAAACATGATTACTAATAAAGATTATATAAGAACCAGTTGGGCAACCAACCTAACACACCTTTAGATTAAAACTTCTTTGTTTATAATATATGCATCTATTGACGGTCACAACCCTTGATATATATGCTCCAAGCTATACATATTAAGTTACTCTAGCCTTTCTTGGTATGTTTTGTGATACAGGCCCTGGACCATTTTAGTTGCTCTTCTTTGCACCATCTCTAATGTATGTATGTCTTTCTGGAGATATGGCCTCCAGAACTGAACACAGTATTCTAGGTGAGGTTGTACCTTCGATCTATAAAGGGACATCACTACCTCTCTCTTTCTTGCACTAATTCCTCGCCCTATGCAACCAAGCATTTGACTTGCCTTTCTTATTGCTTTGTTACATTGCTTGGCTACCTTTAAGTCACATGAAATAATGAGTCCTAGTTCCTTTCATTCCTCAGTAGTTTCTAATGTATAGCCATTAATGATATATTGAGCTTTTGGGTTTTTGTGACTTTTGTGATTTTGCATTTTTGGCATTAACCTGCAGTTGCCACACTCTTGACCATTTCTCCAGTCTATCTAGATTTACCCCTTATTTTGTGTACCCCTCTTTCAGTGTCCACCCTGCTACATATCATTGTTACATCTGCAAAAAGGCATATTTTCCCCTCAATACCACAGGTATTATCATCTATAAAGATATTAAATAGCACTGGTCCAAGTACAGAACCCTGGGGTATGCCACTGGTTACCTTACCATCCCCAGAAGGCATTCCATTTACTACAACCCTCTGTGGTCTATCCTTTAACCAAGATCATATTCATGCAACTATCTTTAAGTCCAATTCCAAAGTTTCATCTTATTTAACAGTCTGCGATGTGGCACAGTGTCATAAGCCTTTCTAAAATCTAGATAAATGATGTCTACTGTTCCCTCTTTATCTAATACTATACTGACCCAGTCAAAAATGAAATAAAATTTGTTTGATGTGATCTTTTCCCAGTGAATCTATGCTGCTTGGGAACCTGTAAGCTACTGGTTTTAAGATAATGTACAATTTGTTCCTTTAACAGTGTTTCCATCAAATTCCCTACTACTGATGCTAGACTCACTGGTTGGTAGTTTGATGCTTCTTCCCTACTTCCACTTTTATGCAGAGGGACGACATTTGCATTTGCTATTTTCCAGTTCTCTGTAATCACCCCAGTTATTAGTGATTGGTTGAATAATTCAGTTAATGGTTTTGCCAGCACCCCTCTACGCTCTTTTAGTATCCTAGGATGTATCCCATCTGGTCCCATTGATTTTTTTCAGCTTTGAAAGTTCTTTTAATACCTGCTCCTCAGTGAAAATAGTAGTAATTGCCTCCTTTGTATTAAGTCTTCCCATTTAAAAGTGGTCCCTTCCCCTCTCTTTCTTTTGTGAATATTGAACAGAAATACTTGTTAAGATGATATGCCACAGCCCTTTCTCCCTCAACAAGACTCCCACTCTCCGTTTTAAACCTTACTATACCCTCTTTAGTTTTTTGCATTTCATTTCTATACCTAAATAAGATTTTGTCCCCTTTTCTACCTGTCTTTCCCTTAGTTTGTGCCTTTGCTAACCTGCAGCCTCCTTCTGCTTTGCAAAATAATCCTCCCTGTCATCATCATTTTGAGCATGCTTATAATTCCGAAAAGCCGTCTTTTTTGCTTTCACTATACTTGCTACCTCTTTTGTAAACAACATTGGCTTTCTTTTTCTGGGGTTTTTCCTAACCTTTCTTATACAAAGGTCTGTTGTTGTTAATGATATTTTTTTTTTAAGTTTCTCCACTGCTCCTGTAAAAAAAATTACTTACACATTACCCCATTTCCACAAAATCTGCCTTCCTAAAATCTAGATAACATACCTCTAATGAAACTGCCCATAGTAGGCGGAGAAACTCATCGGGTGAATCACTACAATTGCCATCTGAAGCTTTAAGCGTGATTTCAGCGTGCAGTTTTTGCTTCACTCTAAGATCGACACCTCTATTTGTTCCCAAAATTGTATCACACCAAGTTGCAGGTGAGAGAGCACACAGATGATGGACAGGGTATGGATCAACACAACTGAGCAGGGCTCCGTTTTTTTCTGTTTAATTGATCAACTCAAGCTTGGACTTGTATCACGCCTTTAGGACACTGTCGTATATATCTAACAAAAGAGCAGTGTTCCATCTATTCCCTTTGAGGAACAAAGGAAACTACACTCCAAGGGCCAGATTTACTAAGATGCTGGTTTGGAAAAGTGGACATGTTGCCCATAGCAACTAGTCAGGTTTTAGCTGACATTCTCTATTATGTAATAAGAAGGTGAGAGCTAGAATCTGATGGTTGCTATAGGCAACATCTCCACTTTTCCAAACCTGCAGCTTATTAACAAAAATGGGACTATTTCCTTTATTGTTTGGTGCCATTCTTCTTTCAGTTGAACTGTATGAAAGACTGCAATGCTGGAAAAAGATTCATTTGCTGCAATATATAGAAGCTCTTTAACATCTAAAAGATCTACTCTGAACCCTCTACATTGATATAAAGCTACTATATATGTGCAATATTATGCTTCATATGATCCGGTCGGCATATGGAATAGATTCAGTGCAGGTGTTTTGAATATTTGCTAATTATTTTAAATTGTGTTTTTTTAATGTTTAATAAATGTATACTATGTGAATTAACCTTTCTGTCTGGTCACTATTACCACTCTAGAGCCAAAATGTATACTTTTTCGGCTGTTTTACTTGGGTTGCAACAACTTGCTTGTTGTGCTGCTCTGTGGTTCTTTTTAAGCCCTTTCCAACTAGTGTCAGAGACAAACTTTTTCTTTTTGAAATTTAAAGCAGGGCCAAATGTGTGTAAACCACCACAACTCATTTTATTTCAGTAAAAAATTGGAAAATGTCATTAATTAATTTGTTTTGTACATGAGATTTATTAATCATCTTCAATGTATTTCTGACTGTGCCATATTGATCATATCAACTTCATGGTGCAAATGAGCTTTGCATTAGATGAATATTCAGAAATGTGTGATTTTCCCAGATATGTTGCCTTATTTTATATTAAAAAATAAAATAAAGGCCAACAGCCATCTCATTACTTTTATTTTTCTACCCTATTAAAAACATTAGCACTAAGTTCTATATTTACTAACCAGATGGCAAACCTACTTGAATTAGGACTCTAGTACCGAAAAATATGCAGATGGATAAGCTAAGTCTGCTATGCATCCTTAGTTTTACAACTCAGTAAATTTAAGTGTTCCTTATTTATGTTTGGCAATATTGATTGCACGGCTCCTGGGGATTTAGTTATAATGGAATTTGAAGTGTGGAACCATCAAATGATCCGATCATCCACTCTTCTTTCTGACATTAATTATATACTTAGATTGGACTTAGTTTACAATTGTATATACGAAGAACAGATTATTATCAATACGTAATCTTTTTTTGTTTTAAATTGAGATAACCTTTTTATGCAATTTTCCCTCTCTAGTCGTTAACATTTGTGGCAAATGGCCTTGCTGCCTCATTTGTATTTTTTAGCCGTTAAGTTGCTCTTACTTTTATGACTTGAAACAGGAAATTCATTCTTTGGATATTTAAAAGTTGGATGCTTTGATCAACCAATGTGATAAGATTGCAAACAGTGATGTAGTAAAAAAAAACAAATCCATTTTAAATGCTGGAGGCATTAACTAAAGTCCCTAATACTTGTTAATATTAAAATTGTAATTACTTTTCTAAAAGTAAAAGCATTTTGTTTTAGTCTTTCACCTTTAATTTCTTAAACTTTTGCAAACTATTTTTTTAAGCTAACTCAAAAAACCAAAGTGACCATAATGGGATAAGAAAACAACCAATTTTAGTATATTAATAACATCAGTGTTGTTTCTAGACCTAGCAAAGCCCAGGAAAAAAAATGTATACATCCAGCCATTCACTTCAATGATCAATCCCCTTGTATATGCCCATCCACTTCTACCCCTTTTATGAGTGTCCAGCCTCTAATTCTGCCCCCTCTATGTGTGTCCTGTCTCCATTTGCGACCCTATTGTGTCCAGCCTCCATTTGTGCATCTTCTTTGTGTCCAGCCTCCATTTTTGACCCTACTGTTTCCAACCTCTATTTGTGCCCCTATTGTCCAGCCTCCATTTATGCACCTATTGTGTCCACTCTCCATTTGTGACAAGTGTGGGTCCCCATTGCGAAAGGGCCTATTTTGATAGGGCTGTTCAAACTGGCTGGGATATTGATTGCTTATGCCTCGATGAGGCACATCAATCGATCCCCGGAGCACCGAAAGGTAAATCTCTCCCCCTGCAGCCTAACCCTAAATCCCCCCACCCACAGCCTAACCCTAAGTCCCTGAAGAGGGTTACTCACCTCTCCAGTGGTCTGGTGGTGGCACTTCCGAAAATGAATGGCTCAAACTGCTGTCAATTGAAATAGGGA
>WWET01002844.1:125108-137189 GCA_011038615.1 Limnodynastes dumerilii | reverse complement strand
TGTGTGTGTGTTGGGAAACACTTCCCAACAAGCTACCAGCTTTAGGAAAAGCTGGATTTGGGTCCCTGGGGTGGATGGTAGGAAGAGTGGGAGGGTCCACCATCCATTAGGCCCAGTCCGGGTCTTTTGGGCTGCCTGGCTGTTAGGAGGCTGATTAAAGGCTGACACATGTCAGCCTGAGGTAAAAGGCTGGCTAACCTGAGCAGCCTCGCTCAATCTCATTGGGCCTGATCCAGAGCTACGAAATTGGCCGATTTCGAGCGAGCGTACGCCCGTTTTTTGCGTATTTTCGTACGAAAATTCGCACTGCGCATGCCCAGTATGACAGCTTCCGGTCGGCTGGACGACATGAGCGTATAGCGGTCGTATTGTGTGCGAATTGTTCGCTCGAGGGGCGTGCGTTCAGTACGACGGTCGCCTGGGCGCTCGTTTTACTACACGGAGGCGGGGATAGCCATTTAAATTGTACAGTATGGGCGTGCTAAGCCCGTACGCTTTGCGTAATATGTGCGAAAATTCGTACGGCCGACGGTAGTACCTAGTGTAGGGTATAGCCGCCGTAAGCAGGTACTTTACTATGGGAGTGTTGGGCGTGTATGTTTATACGCACGGTCGAACGTACGCATTCGCCCGTCGTGCGAAAATTTTGCAGCTCTGGATCAGGCCCAATGTCTGTAAGGTATGTGGGCCTGATCCAGACCTATGGCCGCAAGCGATCGTACGCTGATCGTGAGCGAAGAAACGGGCAAAAAAAACGCACTGCGCATGTGCAGTATGACAACTTCCGGTCGTCCGAAGGACATGAGCGTACAGCGAGCGTATTTTCAGCGTATTTTTCGCCCAAAGGGCGTGCATTTTGTACGACGATAGTCTGGACGCTCGAGTTACTACACAGAGGCGGGGATAGCCATTTAAATTGTACAGTATGGGCGTGCTAAGCCCAGTACGACCAGCGTATCGGTACGAAAATTCGCACGTACGCTGGAAAAACTTAGGGTAGGGTTCAGCCGCCGTAAGTAGGTACAATCAATAGGAGTGTCATGGGCGTGAAAGTTTATACGCCCGGGCGATCATACGCTACGCTCGCGGGCGCTTGCGGTCATAGGTCTGGATCAGGCCCTGTGTCCCTAAGATATATATTCTGTATTGTGTTGCAGTTTTTAGGATGAAATGGGAATTGTATAATTGAGACTAGGATGCTGCCTGTATTGTATAGTAGCTAGCAGATAAATTTTTCATTTGCATATTATTTCTCTTTTTTTCAAGCATTTTTATAAGGTGTCTTTTATTGTGCTGAAGTTCCTCAGTCTCCGTCTTTCCCCAAACGAGTATGTAAATAACAAGACCACAAAATGCTGTCTTTCTTGTGCATTAATTTACAACCTTTACACCCACTACTCACTCTGTTTTTCTCTTGGAGTTTTTGCATATTAGTCAAAAACTTTTTCTCCTCCGGGTAAATAAGGGAGGGAACTTTCCAGTCACAAAAATGATTTTTATTAAAACCACATACAGGTTAATAAAATATGGGAAATGTGCTATATGGCACCCAAATAACTCTAGGGTCCGGAGCAGGTTGTTACCATGTATAAGATAATATTGCCCGGGTAAAACATGCAGCAGCAAAGTCTACAACCTTTCCCCCATGAGATGGATGCTGTCACTCCTTTCCACCATCACCTACACATTTTGACTAGTAAATGTCATTCTCAAGGTGTGCTGATCCGTGCAACTGGGTCCCTTATTTCTGACAGCATCATAGAATAACGTTCATTTATATATTGTTTTTTTCCCAATGCATAAAACAGAGTTTTCCTTTATACCTTAATAAAACCCCATGATAAACATAATAAAACATCTTTAAAAACTTCCTTAAGATCAATAAAGTATTTTTCTGTAGGCACAACAAACAAAAGTCAGAAACATCTCATATACTTTATAATCAGGAAATCTCCACTACATAAATCTCCGGTTAATTTTCTGCTCTAAAAGGTGGCTAATACCAGATTCATAATTATTCATAAACTTTAAGAACAAAAGTACTCCATGAACTTAAAGTCAGGGATTCTGGGCCTGATTCAGAGATGCGATTTTATCACTACTTAGGTGCGTATATTTAGGATCTTAGAAAATTTGCATCAATGCGCATGCATAGTAATAGTGCAACGCCGTCTACGTAGAGGTTAGGATCTTAAATTCGCTAAGCGCGGACCTGTGAATCGATCGCAAGCACTTAAGATCTTAAGTGTTGCGGAAGTTTAAGATCTGAAGGATTTGCATGGAAATGGGCGGGGGGCGGCAGGGAGATGAGGGAAAGTGGGCGCGGGCAGACACTTAGGATCTCAAATAACCGCAACTACTTCCCTTAAGATCTCAAATGACAGCGCAGAGTTAGGGTTGCTCAATGGTGGTCTAACTTTAAGATCCGCCGCTGTTTGCAAGGGGAGTGACTATTTAAACAGTGGGCTGTAACCTGCTAAGATCTGAACTTAGTTGCGTATATTTGCGATCTTTTCGCAGTCGCATCTCTGAATCACCCCCTCTGTGCTCCTGGGTTCTAGACCCCTTTGTGTTCAATATTATAAAAACCATGAAAAACATATTTATACATGGCTTGGTGAGCAATAGTTATTTAGCGATTCCTATTTGTCCCATAATCATTAAAAGGATCGAGTTTTTAAATGGTTTCAAATAAGGGAGTTTGATATAAATGGTAAAATGTGTTCAAAGTGATAATAAATATCCATCTTATAAATACATATGAAGTCTCAAAGTAACTTAAATTTTCATTTGTGTTTAAGGAGAGCAATATTGCGGTCTTTCTGCAAGTGCTGAATCAAAAATAGTATCACACTTGCGGAAAATAGAGGAACATTCTAGCATCAAACAAACATACAGATCGCTCTTAAATTTTGGATAAAGTTTAATCTCAACATGTGATGAAATAAAGACTGGGCTCCTTCCTGCAAAACAGCCAGCAACTGCATAAATATTTCTTCTTTGTGGGTAGAATCCAGACTGGCAAAAGTGATATGACAATCATATCCCTGAACAATAGTTTCAGATTCACTAGCTGGATTATGCACTGGGCTTATTTTAAAGCTACTGACACCCTGTGTGAGAAATTTTTAGGTGCCCGAACCTGGAAAAGCTCGAGAATAGATACCAAACATTACAGTTTAATAAAATTTAAAATAGATCTACAAACAAGTCATGTAGACTGATTAACTGTAAAATAAATAGCATGAAGTATAAATGACTTTTCTTGTTATTCTACTTTCAAATGATTGATAAGCCAGAAAATCATATTTAGTGATGTAAAATATATTAAAGACATATTTGTTTTTATTAATTTCAGTTTTAAATAGCTTCTCTCTACGCTAGCCACAAAAAGTGGTGTGGTTAATAAGATTATCAAGGAAACACATGTTCGAATATAAATCTTCCAGTTTTGCCATATTGAAAAATTTCAAAATATTTACTGACATTGGATTATCTACATTTCTGGATACTTATCAATTCATCACATACAGGACCACCTTCAATATCCGATTCATCCCCAAGCTGTAGATCTGGGAAGTGCTTTTTTTTCTCCCCATCTGGTAATACATGTTCAACCCTCTAGATGCCCTGAGTACCACCAGCCATTGGTACTTGTATGACTGGCTAAGAACCCTTGATGTAAAGGAAACCCCATATCTTTGCATGCTGATTGAGTTGCTCAAATCTTTCATGAACTGACATAATGGCTACATCAAGAAATGTATTGAAAAATTCCATTTCAAATGGTCTCTTGGGTGTTGCAATAGGTTTGTCATCTATAGTCATAATCAAAATGTTTTTATACATTCTGAGTTCTTTTGTCTGGAATACAGACAGTTCAATTTCCAGAAGGTTATCGATTTCATTGACCTTTGAAATGCCTCTCTAAAAACATTCCTTATATATTCTTCCAAAAACTTGATACAACCCCTTGTTAATTCCACGGTTTTGCTTATATTCATGCACGGATTTTGCATTTACTAATAACATTTATCTGGAATAGTACATTGTACGAAATGACTAAGGAAACCAGAAAACAGAAATCTATCAGTTGATGAGACAAAGTAATAGCTTCATGTCCAGTCTCAAGATCATGTTTTTCCTCTTTCTCAGCAATAGCGATGCCTGCATATTTATACTGGAATGTCAGATCATATTTTTTTATTAATACATCAATTAGAAGGCAGGTATTATGATATGATTTTAGTTTAACACAATGGGGCTGATCCAGAGATAGGAGTAATTTTACCAAAAGGTGCAAATTTGTACCTTGATAAACCATGCTGCAATGTGAGGGTTGCAAATTAATTAATATTCATACATGCAAGGAAAATACTGAGTGATTTTGCATGTTGCACACAAACACCAAACAGCTTAATTTTCAAACTAATTTAGAGCTGAGTTACAAAACATCACCTGTTAACTCATTCTGATGGCACATTTAAAATTTGCCTCCCCCTGCAGTTCAACATAATTTTGTAGATTGCATATTTGCTCCTTTTTTAAGCTGTTACTTTTGACACTGGATCAAAAGTAACAGTGTGCAGAAATATGTCCATATGTGTATATTTTCCCCAAAATAATATTTAATTATTGCTGTGTATGCAAGGAATTTGGTGGTTGCTATTATTAAATAAAAGCAGATATTTTGGTGGTTTTGCTGGCTGGATTTAAAAGAGCTAATTAGAAAGACAAAGCTCAGACTTATTTGACCCCACCTAACCCTCTGCCCTGCCATTTTCCACACCATCATCACCACAACCCTTCTCCTTCGCTATTCCTCTTCTCCTCTCGCTATACGCCTACAAACATCGCTCTCCTATCATCTTCCCCTCTGCCCATATCCTTGCTCATTGTCTCCTGTCTGTCCCTCCACCGGTTTAGAATATAGGTGCTCACAGCCGGTCTGTCACTCACCAAGCTCAGCACTGGTCTGGAAACGGACCATGCCAGACCAGAGGCGTGGAGTCTAACCCCAAGCCAGGTATTTACCAGAGCCCCTGATGGTGGGGATGGACAAGCGCATGGAGATCTGAGGTGAGCTGGAGTAGTTGTACTGGTAGCAGAGTCCCTGCTAATGCAGCTGGATAAAAGGCAGGGTTGGAGCTTGAACCAGGAGACACAGCAGTGCTGAGGTCAGAGATGATGGAACACTGGAGCTGGACACAGAGAGAGGCAGGAACCAGCGAAAGGTAACTGGAGACACGATGAGACACTGGAACCGAGGAGTGAAGCACGACCAGGAACCAGGGAACTAGAACAAATGAGCGAGCTCAAGGACACAAATCAGCAGACTCAGACAATCTGTTGCTCTGACTGGGATGTGAAGTTAGTGAAGGATTTATATAGAGCAGATGTTGAGGCAGTCCAGCAATATAATGGACCTGATTCACACTTAGGAATCTTCTTAAAATAAGAACTTAAATTCACACCTGGGCTAAACCATGTTGATTGCAGGGGAGTCATATTTCATCTGTTGCAAACAGTACTAGTGTTGAGAGGTGATATTTCCCAGCCCATGTCTAAATTACAGTGTAATAGTAAAGCTGGTCAGTATCTGTGTGCAGTAAGCAATTCAAAGATATATCCTTGCATGCAAAGAATACAATTACATTAATTCCCCCTGCACTCAACATGGTTTTGCCCAGGAGTGACTTTAAGTTCTTATTTTAAGAAGATTCTTAAGTGTGAATCAGGTCCAATGAGTGCACCTGAGAGATTATGCTGCAGCAGGGAGTGAACCAGAAAGTACAAAGGGAATCATGTGACAGGCTGAAGGTAAACAAAACATATGAGCAGTGAACAGGGAACTGAAGGAATCGTGACACGGTCCCTCCATACTTTTCTCCTCTATCCCCCTTCCTGAGCTTTTCCACATCTAAACCTTGGTATTAGGGTTCTCTGTCTCTTGTTATTATTTTGTCCTAACCTTGTTAGTCATATTTATATGTATAATATGTAGTGTGCTGCAGTCCCTTTGTGGCAAAATGTAAATATTAAATACATACATAAACATATATCTTTCTACTCCTGCTGCATCACACAATAAGTTTCTTTAAAAAAATTAATTATACTCATGCACATAAACAAAATGTGACAAAGTTCCAAAGCAGTTGCAGATGTAGTTGAACTGTTATCAAGTCTGAATGAGAGGTTTCTGAAAGGGCGTATTAGAGCACAGTATATATTAATAATTACTTAAAAAGGCATCAATATGATTGAAATGGGGAGGAGGGCTCAGACTGGAAGAGTTCATAAATATTAAAGACAGCCAGGACTGATAAAAAAAAATCCATTAATTAAAACTGATTTGCTTGAAGTTTGAATTTAAATTTAATTATAAATTGACTGGTTTTAATCAATTGATGTGGCTGACTGCTGTAATTCCTACAGAGCCATGTGTCCCAGCGCCATGTCCCGCCACTTCACGAATGTGTCATGAGCTGCCAATGTGTAAAAGTGTGAAGTGTGTTTTTGAACAAAAGTCTATGCCTTTCCCAGGATACATCATCTCTGTAATGAAATTGCACATGGATCTTGAGAAACTATAGGCTATTCTCAACTTGGCACAGCCTACCACCACTTTCTCAGTTTTGCAAACTTCTATCACCTGTTTGTGCTGGATTATTCTACAGTAGTAGATCCTATCACGACTCTCACTTGGAAAGGTGCTTACCTAGCCAAGTGGCCTTAAGCAAGTCTGATCGCCTTTCAAAACTTGAAACAAGTCTTCATTTCAGCACCCATTGTTTGCCAGTCAGATGTTGTTGCCTCATTTTTCATAGAGGTTGGAGGAATCCTGTCTAAAAAGACCTCTGATGGTCATTGGCATCCTTGCAGATTCTTCTCCAGGAGGTATTCTTCAACACAGAAAGACTATGCAATTGGTGAAAATGTGGAAGATCTGCTTGAAGGTGCACTGTGGCCCATTATTATCTACACAGATCACAAGAACCTGCTGTTTTTTTAATATTCCTAATGTCCAATTCCCCAAAAGGTGATATGGGTATTGTTCTATTCTAGATTAAACTTCCAAGTTTAGTTTCATCTGGAGTCCAAGAAATGTAAAGCCAATGCTATACCACGATAAGCCCACCATTGAAAAACTTTGTACCACAAGGCCTTTAAAGGAAACTTTTCCAATGGGCTCATTGTTCCAAATTTGCAGAATTCTAAAAACTCAGTTACTCAGTCATGGTTGTTCAAAATGCTTTCAGCATAAAACTCCCTGGCACACTTCAGGGTGTCTTTTTCAGCCACTGTCTGTTCCAACCATTCCATGGATGCAAAAAATTTTCATGGACTTTGTTACTGATTTTCCAACTTATTCAACAACATATTGGTTGTGGTACACCAATTTTATTCGAAAGTGGCACACTTCATTCCTCTTCCGGGCCTTCCATCAGTGCAAGTCCTGGCTTAACTTGTTTTCCAGGAAATCTTCAGGTTACACTGCTCTTCATATCTGACTGTGGAGTGAAATTTGTGGCAAAATACTGGCAACCCTTGAGTAAAAGCCTTTAGTTACAACTCACCTATAGACCAATGGTCAAACAGAGGTAACCAATCAAGATTTGGAGACATTCTTCTTTGTAGGTATACTCCTTCCAGGAGGACTAGGCAGACCTGTTTCCATAGTCTAAGTTCACCTATAACAATCACTACCACATATCATCTGCATGCACTCCATTTTTCATCACATGTGGCTTGCTTCCCAGAGTTCTGGTTTTCACTTCTTACCTACATTAACTGTACCTGGATCCTCAGGAACTTCACTAAATTAGAAAAAAGTGTGTGCCTTTTTTCTCAAGATCTCTTTTCGTTACAAGATCCATGTGAATAAGAACAGGCGATTAACCAGTTTGCCTGGATCTACCAGATTAATTCTGTGTGCCAAATACTTTACAAATATCTCTCGTAAAGCCTCTGGTCAACAATCAATTCTGCTCTAGTTCAACAGACTCCAAGGATTCAAAATTCACAGAGTGAAGAATACCAGGATGAAAACATCCTGGACTCCTACTTTCATAATGGTCAACTACAGTATCTGGAGGATTGAAAGGTCTCTAATGTGCATGCTCCTCAGCTAATCCATAAATATATTCTGAAATGTCCTTCTAAAGTGACCAGTGGCTACTCATAAAAGGAATGTACTGTCACAAACTGCAGTACACAGCCAGTTTTCTCCATTGACGCTATTTGTTTTCGGCTTTGGTCCAATACTGACTCAAGGTGCCTGTCACAGAGAGGCCATCCTATCACAGTATATATAGAAATATTTAAGAGCACCTCTATTACCAACTAATTTAATTCAACTGATTATATAAATGCCACAAATAAAAATGACTTTAATTCAGTATGTAAAGTTTAATCAAGTAAATAATCAGAGAGCCGCAACCAGCTGGACCCAGCCTGGCTCAAATAACATTCATAAATAGTTAAAATGTCAATAATATAACACCCACACCTGTCAAGTATAATCAAAGGGTCCATACAGAAGCTGATTCCCACTAATAATCTTATTGCTATTCAATCTCATAATCTGAATACTTTAATATACCTTTTTATGAGTTACAAGTCTACAATTTCCCGGTTCTGATCTCATTTCTACATCTGCTATTCACTTAATACCTTGGTACTGAGCCTAATAAAATTGGATCCATAAAAATTAAGAATAACAGTCTAGCAATTTGTCAGTTTAGCTCTGTAAGAACCCCTGCTAGTAAGCCATATTATTCAATCACTTTTGGACTTCTTACATTGTCAGCCAAGTATTAAACAATGGTACATTTCCATTTCCATTTTTATGTAGTAATTCTACCATGTGTTCCTCTCTAGTAAATAATAAAGGAAAGAAAGTATAATATCTCTGTTGTGCGCATGCGCAGTGTGTTCCCACAGCCAAATTTATGTATGCAACATGCGTAAATTAGCTGTCATTATTAAGTCTGGATCAGGTCCAGTGTCTATATTAATACCAATAGCCTTTTAAATACCTTTCTGAATTCTCGGTATTTAACACTGGCCCAAACCCTCTTTCCTACACCAGTCCTATGCCATGCATTAACATCCCTAATCTCTTGATGCCTCAGTGGATTAGCGCATGGCACAGGTAGTATTTCAGAAAATACTACATTAGATATCCTTGTCTTAAGTTTGCGACCCAGGCCTCTGAGTACTATGGAATTGTAGAGGCTGGCGAGCCATGCAATTGAACAGAGCGCCCCCCTAGATGATTTAAAGGGTACCTTAGTGACTTTCTTTCTCAGCAGTTTATTGAGGCTTTCAGTTTTTTTGACCCAGACAAAAACCCAACACTCATTTTGCTTGTCCATCCTGGTGTTTCTACCCAAAAATGCATTTTTTTTCCCATGGATACCATGTGTAATATAACCCATAAAGATATTAAATAGCACAGGTCCAATTACAGATGCCTGGGGAACACCACTGGTATTGTTACATACCATCTCGAGAAGGGATTCAATTTCCTACAACCCTTTGGTGTCTATCGTGCAACCAAGATTGTATCCACGCAACTATCTTTCATTCCAGTCTCAAAATTTCCAGCTTATTTAACAGTCTATGATGAGGCACAGTGTTAAAAGCATTACTGAAGTCTAGAAAAGCTATGTCCACAGGTCCTCCTTGATTTAATTCTTTAGTGACCCTGACAAAAAAATCAAGCTTTTGAATTTGATAAAGATTTTTTTTGACATGATCATCCACCTGTAAATCCATGTTGTTAGAATGTTATGCTGGATGTGAGATATTGGACTATGTTTTAGGCCACTTCTTCTCTCTCTTATATGCAGAAGGACTACATTTGCTATTTTCCAGCCTTCTGGAATTATTCCTGTTACTAGTTCCCTGTTGCCTAAGATTAGTTGCTTGACATTCAATTCTTATTTATAAAAAACAAGGCAAACTTCATTTTTTAACAAACCTATTTTGGAAAGTCAAATGATTGATGCTTTCAATAACCACTAAATATACAAAAGTGTTTAGGAGGCATTGATGTGTAGACAACCTACAGTGGAAACCTTACTCTTGGGACACATCATAATTAGGCCTGGTGTTAAAATTTCAAGACTTTTTGATTTTCATATTGACAAACTTTAACTACAGCTTGCAGAAAGTGCCTTAAGACAGCAGGGAGAAAATAACATTCAGGCCACTTACATCTTTTGCCAAAGGGCCATGGCATTTATTTTAGCCCTTGCTAGAGACCATGGGCCTGATCCAGAGGTACGCCCGCCATCGCTAGGACGGCAGGCGTAAGCGTAAGATCGGCATCTCAGCCGATCTGCGCATGCGCCGGGCAGATGTTGCCCGGCGTTGCTACGGCAACGCCCGATCCTGGATCGGGCGTCCGTAGCAGCGCTGTAAGGACGCTGGAGGGGACATCCCCCAGCGTCCGTACGTTCAGGTTAGTGTAGGTGGGCGGGGGGAGGTAGTTTAATGAGGGTGGGAGGGCGTGCTAGGCGGCCATACGCGCCTGTGCGAGCGTATGGCCCCTTACTTACGCCGGCTGAAGTTAGGGTAGCCTTTAGCCGGCGTGAGGAAGGGGCCAAGCGCCTGCACAGGGGGAGTGCCAGGGTATGTGAACGCCGATACGCTGTGCTTTAGTAAGCACAGCGCATCGGCGTAGCTCTGGAACAGGCCCCATGGGCCAGATCCAGACCTAAGCACGACAGAAAACTTACACAAGTCATTTGCATAAGTCCCCTGTCTTGGAACATGGGGATAGCGTACCTACCTACAGACGCAAGTAACTAGGTTGCCTGCGTGTGTAAATACGCTGAAGGGTCTGACCCTTCATTTACGATGGACATATCCCCGCCATACAGGCTGGGATAGCCAATTAAATGAGGGTCTGGTTGTGGGGAAGCCCCACTTTTCAAAGTGGGGAGCTAATTAGTTCTTGTTACACACTGTCACACTCTGGTGACAGCGTGTACTGCAGTGATCCCGGGCGGGGCTACTGATGGTGGCTCCGTCATCAGCATCCTGGCATTGCTAGTCAGCCAGGATGCAGTGATTCTGGTGCCGGGTCCTGGTCACTCCCCCGCTTCCTCCAGCGACTCTAATGCTGGTGTCCTGGTGTTGTCTAGAAGTCAGAATGATAGCCAGTCATATCCTTTGACTCTCAGACTGCTGGCTACTGATTGGTCCCTATAAGTAAGCTGTCAGCAGAGCAGCCATGTTGTCATCTATAAGTTGCTAGCCTGCTGTTGTGTGGATTGTTTTATCTTTGATTACTGAGTGCCCTTGTCCTGTTGTTTAACCCCTTGTCTCCTGCTGTGTTCCTACCTTGCCAGTCCTTTCCTCTAGTTTGATTCTGCCTCTGCCGAGTGCTGCGTGTTTCTGTGAGTGCTTGCCCTTGTCTGTCTCACTGTCTTGTGGGTGTCAGTGATAATACCCAGTGATAACTCAGAGAGTCCTTTCTATGTCATTTCTGCATACCAGCATGCCTAGGTTGCCGACGCTGGGGGCCGCGACCTGCTCGTTGTCCTGTAGCCAAGCCCTTTCTCACCATCAGTCTGTAGTGAATACCAGGCCCTGGTTAGACTCCACGCCCTGGTGATTGCTTTCCTAACAGATATGAGGACCCCTTTATACTGCCTGTCCACCTTATAGTTCAGTGCTCCTCAACTAGTGTGCCACGGGATGTTGCCAAGTGTGCCGCGGTGCAATGCCTCCAACCGGGGAAAAAGCACTGGAAGACCTTGCCTTAAGGAAATAAGGGGATACTGGGGAGGCTGCAGATACATTAATGCGGAATACTGGAGAGCTGGAGACACATGATTGGTGATACTGAGGAGTCTGCAGACACATGATGGGGGCTAACATAGTTAAATTAGTTATAAGAAAAAAGAGTTATTAGCTGCGATTTTTTAATTTATCAAATAAAAAATAACAATTAAATGTAATATCTGTGAATGTACTTTGTAATTCCTGCTTTTTTTTGTATATTTTGCTTTTGGTGTGCCGCGGAATTCTGGGAAGGGCTTAGGTGTGCCGCGGAATTCTGGGGAGGGC